>VZTM01000457.1:738773-879413 GCA_013400555.1 Jacana jacana | reverse complement strand
GTGGACCGTGTGGGGGGGGGGGGGTGCAGGGGCTGGGAAAGAGGGGACAACCCCTTCCAGGGGGTCCCCAGAAGGTCCTGGGGTGGGAAAGCCTGGGGGTGCAGAGCTGGTGATGTGCAGGGACCTGTGGTAGTGGCCCTGCAGCCCACCCTCCCCGGGTGCTGCATACCCCCAGGCTCGCCAGGACTGGCCTTCTCTGTCCCTCCTGGTACCAGGAAGATGGGAAAATGCAAGTAGCCAACCCACAAAACACGATCTCAATGAATGGCATCATTCTTGATTCCTTTTTCCGTCCATCTCACGCTCTGCAATACCAGTGTCTAGGCTGGAATTCCTTACGCAGATAAGTTTTCCAAGTTCAGCTGTTGGGGCTGAGGTTTTGCTTGGGAAGGGGTTTCAGCTCCAGGGTTTGCAGCAGAGGTATCGTTCTTCAGGATGAATTAAGGGGAGGCATAATCTGCATTTCAGGATCAGCTTTCATGTGTTGCACAGGAGGTTCCTCGTCAGCTTTCTAAAATACTGCCCAGAGCCTCAGCCAGCTGCTGAGCTGCAGAGCCCTCTCCCTGCTTTGAATCCTTTCCAAAGTTGTTCTGAGAATTTGCCAGAGATTAATTCTTTTATTGCTGCTTGTCAGGGGGGCAGTAATCGGGAGGGTTGTTCTCTGATAGGACTTGTTCCCTGCGAGGAGTCTCACCTCCTTGGGAGGGGAGAGTGGCTCCTGGGACCCTCCCCGAGCCCCCGGAGCAGAGGGGGTCTGCTTGCTGCAGCCAGCCCATGGCTCGGGCTGGAGAAGGTAAAACTCTCCCTGGAGTCGGGAGAGGAACGGTTTCATTCTGGCCCTTTCCACAGCAGGAACCAGCAGATGCCACCAGCATCGCGCCTGCCGTACTGGGCCACGTTAACCCATGCCCTGCTGGACTCCCTAAGGCTTTGGGGTCAACAGAGTACAGATATTAAGTCAGAAGAGTGCTGCCAGCTCTGTGCTCATTTCTGCCTCCATTCCCTCTTCCAAGTTGCCAAATGTGGCTTTGTTTTGTTGGGTTTTCTTTTTTAGTTTTGGTCCACAGAAGCTAAGAAGAGCCCAAGCACAGCGGCAGGTCCCTGCGGTCCATTTCTCACCTTCAGAGCAGGGTCCGCTCCGGACAAGTGGGACTTGATGGTAGCTCAGAAGAAGTTGAACCGTTGCCCAAATGTGGCACACTTGGCTGTCATGACTAATAGGATATTATTCTGGAAGAGAGGGGAAAAAAAAAATGCGGAAGTCCATATTAATTACAAGCTAAACACAGTTTGAGGCTATAAATCTGGACTCTGGTGACAGCAGATACGTTCAGGAGGCTTCAAAACCCGTTGCACCGGGGGAATTACTCGCTGAGGAAGCCCACATCAGAGGAGAGAGCTGTGAATATGCCAGTTTCTCCAGTGAAATCAGAAGAGGGAAGGGGGAGCGGTTCCCGTTAGAGCGCTAGTTCATAAACCCTACATTGAAACGAGGTACATCCAGCTGCTAAATACTGCTGTCCGTTGATCTCATCCCCGATTCTGGGACTTGGTTGCTTCAAATTCAGGGGTTTTCTCTTTTTTTTTCCTGGCTGTAGCCGAGAGGGGAGGCTGAGATTATGAGACCCACGTCCCACGTGATGCTGCCTGAACGGGTACCCTATGGACTTTGACCAAAGGCCCTGCACCCAGTCAGAATACTGTGCTTTATGGGAAATGCTTGGGTTTGTTTCTTTCCCCAGCCAGTAGTGGAGCAGGTGTGAAGCCTAAATGGTAGGATTTGGGGTTTTTTGTATTTTGTTTCTCTGGTTTTGTAAAAAAAACCAAACCCCGTCCTGGGTAGATGGCAGGTTTTTGCTGGTGTGCAGGGGAGCGGCGTGAGGCTGCCAGGGGTTGTGCAAGGAGCAGTTTGCCTCGTCAGCACCACCCCAGCCTCTCGCCAGGAGCACCCTCCCCGTGGCACCGGGCACCTTCCCCGCGGCACCGGTGAGGGCAGGGCGAGCGGAGCCGGGGCACGGCCAGCGAGGTGCAAGCCTGCCCCAGCCTGGCCTGGCAGCAAACGTGGCCAATTCCAGGTCAAGCTGTTGATTTATTTTATTTCTTCTGGAGGCCGCCTGGAATGAGTATTCCGCCCCGTTGCGTGCCCGCCCTGCCGTACCGCCTCTGTGCTGGAGGTGCCTCTGTGCTTGCTGTGGGTTAAGGTGGGTCAAACGTTTATAAAGAGGTTTAAAAGTCTCGTGCAATGGAGGAATTAAGCAGTAGGGGAAGAGAAGGAGACCCAGCTAGTTGGGGTAGAAGCTATGAGGCTGGAAGTGATGCCCAAATCAGTGCTGTAGACAGCCGGGCAGGTGGGGACAGGGACACCCAGCCCAGCCCCTCCAGCTGCGGGGCTGTACAGGGATGGAGCCCTCATCCCTCCTCCCCAAAAAAATATGGTGCAAACCCTGAATTTTTGCAAAATTTGGGGGGGTGCAACAACTGGATTGTGTTCTCAGGGTCCCCTGTGCCCGTGTCCTGGCAGCCAGTGACACGTGGGAGAGGGCAGCAGCTCCCCCACGCAGGGCCAGGCAGGCACCAGCATTTAACAAGCTGAAGCTGTGGAAGTAATTATAGCAATAAAGGTGATAAGTTGCAGGGAAGAAGGAGCAAAGATCTGCTGTCCCCTCCCAGCTGAGGAAAGTTTAGCTTTCTCACAGTAAGGGTTGTTCATTTGTTGCTTTAGTCACCAAAAAAGGGAAATTATAAAAAAAAAGAGAAAAAAGGAGGTTCCTTTGGGGTGAATTCCCTCCCCTGACACACACAAGCTGAGATGAAGCAAATGCTACTCAATTAAAAGCACAGGAGTAATTTAGGGAGATGAGACACTTCATTCCTGCAGGAGCATTGGTGCTGGTGGGACCCAGTTACCTCCAAAGTCCCGTGGTGGGTTTGCAGGTGGGCTGTGCTGTGGCTGCAAATACACAGGGTGACTGAAACGTTGCTTTTTCCCCCCAAGACCCTACATGCATTTGCTGCCCCTTGTCTGTTCTCTCTCGCTGCCAAGAGCCGTAACGGCGCCTGTAGAAGCCTCTCAGAAAGGGATTTTAAAAACACCACCTCTGAAAAACCCTCAGATTCCTTTTTTAAGCTGGAAAAAGGAGGAGAAAGAAAAATGGCATGGGAGCTTGGGTAGCACGGGAGTAGGAGCGCTCTTGGAGCCCTCCTCTGTGGCTGCAGGGTGTCTGCCACCCCGGTGATGGGGCACGCTGGCGATTCCCAGCCCTGTCCCACGGCGTTCCCTGCCGTCACCCCATCAGCTGGCAGTTGGGGTGCTCCCCTGCCCAAGGCAAAGCTCAGCATCTTGGCTCCCAGAGCAGCCGCCGGGCTGCCCCGAGCTCAGACTGGGCAGGTCACAGGGATCCCGAGCTGGGGAGAGGGGTAAGAACTGGAGTGTGTGGGTGTCCCTTACTGCAGTCACTGATGTTTGGGGGACGCTGGGGGCGTTGGCTGAGGTGGCGGCGTGGCCACCAGCAGCGCCTTTATAGAAAGGGTTGAGTCAGTCTCCGGTGGCCGGATAAGTTGCAGGACTGTTCTTTTAATTTTAGACGTGGGCAGAGCTATAATTAAAAGAAGAATGTTTCGTTACCTGCAGAGTGACTCGGGTCCCTTCCTGAGGGCCCGGCTGGGAACTGTTGGAGGGATGAGCCTTGTCTGCTGGAGCCACGTTAGCGGGGAAGCAGCCCCAGGGCCCTGGAGCGGTGCCACGCTGGGCGCTGTGGTGGCAGTGGTGAAGGTCACTCAGTGCCATTTCTGTATTTACTTGGTGTGCAAAAAGATTTTACTATTATTTTTCTTTATTGCTTTTTGTCTTCCAAATCCATCATAATCTGCGTGCTGACAAGTGCAAATGGCGAAGTGCCCTCTGCTCAGTAATCCCGGCTGGGTAAAACGCGCTTTGGAGAGGAGAAGCCTGAGACTTGTAGGGGTTTGTAGGGCTTTCTCTTGCCTCAAAGCCAAAGCTATTCTCCCTTTTTAGCTTGAAATTCCAAGCACCCAGTCTATGTGGGTTCATCCCACCACGACAGTCTCTGGGCTGCTGAAGCGCTTCTGAGTCGTCTTCGCTTTGGAGCCGTTGCAGACAGATGCTGAACATCCTTTAGGGAAGCTCCAAGAAGCCACTTGTGCATCTTGGTCTGCTGGGGCTGGATGTGGCCCTGGATTTGCATCCCAGAGCAAAGTAGGGACCTGAGTTTGTATAAAGGTGGGAAGAGCGGTTTGGGGTAGGAGCTGCCCAGTTTTCCCCCCACTGTGGGAGTGGTGGCTGTGGCTCCTGAGGATGCAAAAGCCCACGGAGCTGGAGGGAGCAGCTGAGAGAGAGTTTGGTGTTTGTAAGGAAGATTGCACAGAAAGGAAGCATTTCCACTCCCCACCCCCCCATCTTTGAGCAGGAGAACTTCACTGAGCAGAGCTGATCCAGTTTCTTGCTGTTTTGTTAGCCTACTTAGCCTGCAATTTTATAATCGAGGCTAGGTTTTCCGAGCCTGCGCCCAAGCAGATCAAAAATCCAAAGAGCAGCTGAAGCCCCAGCAGCACCCACTTTGACTGCACTCGGGTGGGAGAGAAAAAAGGCAAAAAAAAAAAAAGAAAAAGGCAGCAGAAGTTGCAGATGAGATGCCAAAGATAAGGCAGCAATAGAAATGGTACAGGAGGCAACACTTGACTGTGTCTGCAGCAAGAGGCCCTTAACGAAGGCTGAATCAGCACAGGCTCGGGAGCTGCTTTTGAAGGAGACTCTTTTTCTAAACAAAAGTATGTAATTGCACTCAGAGCAGCAGCGCTCAGCAGCGCCGAGAGGCCACACAGCATCATCTGCCTCTTCTCCCGTGGAAATCCCAGGCAGCAGGGTTTGGGGCTTGTTTTGGTCCTGCAGTGGGGTCTGGCCCCCAAAGTTCCTCCTCTCTGTGTTTCCAGCGGGGTCTGGCACTCAAGCAACAAGTTGCATTTTCGAATTACGGCTTCACTCCGTGTTATCGTTCCTCTTAGGAATGTTTATTGCTTCTCCAGTAGTTCAAGGTCAGACACAGAAAATGACTCAAAAGTCTTTTGTTGTTCTGACAGCTCTGGAGTAATGGAAGTCCCCATCTGGCACAGACAAACTTCCCGGAGAAGCAGCACTAGGAAAGAGAGGGATTTTTAAAGGCAAAGGCAGCGTTGGTTGTGGGTTCCTTCCCCTGGAAGGGCAAGCTACAGGCTGGGGCAGTGTGGCTGGAGCTGCCTGGTGGAAAAGGACCTGGGGGTGCTGGGTGACAAGGGGCTGAACATGAGCCAGCAGTGTGCCCAGGTGGGCAAGGAGGCCAATGGCATTCAGGCTTGTCTTGGAAATGGTGTGACCAGCAGAAGGAGGGAGGTGATTGTCCCCCTGTGCTCAGCACTGGGGAGGCCACCTCTTGAGTCTGGTGTCCAGTTCTGGGCACCTCAGCACAAGAGAGATCTGGAGGGGCTGGAGCGAGCACAGAGGAGGGACACGGAGCTGGGGAAGGGCCTGGAGAATAAATCTGATGGAGAGCAATGGAAGGAGCTGGGACTGTTGAGTTTGAGGAAGAGGAGGCTGAGGGGAGACCTCATCGCTCTCTACCACTGCTTGAAAGGACATTGGAGAGAGGTTGGTGCTGGTCTCACAGGGAATTAGTGCTAGAAGGAGAGGGAATGGCTTCAAGCTGCAGCAGGGTAGGGTTAGGCTGGCCATGAGGAAAGAATTCTTCCCAGCAAGAGTGGTCAGAGCCTGGAATGGGCTGCCCAGGGAGGGGGTGGAGTCCCCACCCCTGACTGTTTCAGTCGATGAGATGTGGTGTTGGGGGATCTGGTGTAGGGGAGACCTTTGTAGAGTGGGGCTGATGGTTGGACTTGATGATCCCAAGGGTCTCTTCCAACCTGAATGACTCTATGACTTGCTGCATTGTCTCTGCTCTCATCAACATCTCCTGTCTCTCTGGCACAGGAGCTGTGCCGAGAGCCCACTGGACTTGCTGGCTGGTGTGAGTGCTTGCATGTTTGGAGGCTGAAGCATTTGCTGGAAAAAAAAAACCAAACCAAACCCCAAACAAAAACCAAAACAAACCCCACAAACAACAAAACCCCACCAAAAACCAGGGCAGGGGAGATGAGAAGGTCCTTGTGGCCCCAGCTCTGGAGGGTTTGTGCAGCTCTTGGCACCAGCTTCCCCTTCCCGGGGCACTTCTCCAGCCCTGGCAGCGGGCAGCCCCGCAGAGGCACACTTTCCAGCTTTGATTTCAACACAGCCCTTTTTTCTTCCCGGGGCTGCTTTAATTGCCTGCAATTAGGGTCTCCAAAGCTGTGAAAAGTATGAAGAAATACAACCCAGTCGGGCTTTGTAAGAGGCCTGGGATGGATTTCTTCTTCCCGATGGAGCTGATGCTGTAGTCCCTTGCAAAGGCAGTGCCAGGCTGTGGTCACAGCGTTTCTCGGTACCACTGCCCTGGGGGGGATAAAGCACAGGTACCTGGCGTTGGTTGGCCTTTTCTGCAAGGAATGAAACACCCCTAGGAGGTGAGAAGAGCTGCCCCCCTTCTTCCAGTTCAAAGGAAAAAGCTGGGAATTTACATGCCAGCATCAAAATCTACTTTAGGTGGAGCTTTGCCCAAAGGGACAGCCCCTTTGGGCAAAGCTCCACCTAAAGTAGATTTATTTAAGCCCTGAGGTGCAACACAGGGTTTTTCCCAGCCTTGAAGGTGCAGTGGGTCACCCCATCCTAACCCACGAGGTGACCAAGGGTCTGGCCGGCTGGTGCTCTGTGCAGTCAGTGCTGTTGCAGGGATCCCAGTGTGACTTCCAAACCCCATGTGGGCTTTTGGAGGTAGCGAGAGGGCAGGGACGAGTTTTCATCCTGAGCTTGGCCACAGCTGAAGTTTTGGATGCAGGGACTTAACCTCTCACCAGCCCCCTCATGGGTTTGCAGCTCCAAACTGGGAGATGCCGATGGTGAAGGCAGGAGCTCACTCCCAAGCAGACCTCAGCACTTAACCACACTAATTAAATGTTTTCAGAAACCGCAAGATTGACCTTCTCTGCATGCCCACAGATTTTTTCTCTCATTTAACAAGCACAGGGCTGACAGAGTAGCCTATTAAAGGAGAAGGAAGGCAATGCTCTGGAGACGGTTGTTTTTCAACCTGTTCCAAAGTGTTTTCTGCTTCTTAACTGCAAGATGGAAACCATGGTCCCCTGATAACCTACCAGGAGAAACCAGGCTGGAGACGGAGAGTGCTTGGCTCAAATAAAGCCCAAAGTCTGATAAAGTAGTGAACATGCTTGAAACTGAAGTTCACCCAGATATATTTGCAATAAGCCCGTTATATTTTCAGGCCCTTATGCAAGCAGAGAGCCATCCTGCGTGGCACAGAGTTGTCTTTTAGGAGATACCCTCTAGAAAAAAATAATAAAGGCAATTAACTCAGCTCTGACTTCCTTACCTTTCCCAGGGACGCGCCAGTAATTTGTTCACTGCTAATAAAACTTGGAAGATCTCTGTGGAGAACTTGAGTTCCTGCCAGGGAATCGGTTTTACAAATGAACTGGAAGGAGCAGCTTTGGTGTGTGAGAGGACATGGCAAACCACCCCCCTCAATGGGGCAAACCAGTCCCTCAATGGGGCAAACTGGCCCCCACAATGGGGCAGAGCCCAAAATAGCCCCTGGCAGCTGGGGAGGGTGACCCAGGCGCGGTGTTCAGGGGTGATTAGTAGTAAGTCATTGCTCTCCGGGGACAGGAGAGCCCAAACTGGCAGCGAGCACCTTTTTGGCAGGGAGAGGGACCTCTGGGCTCAGCCCTAGGCAGGGTGACAGTCTGGGGACGTGCCCTTGCTGGAAGCCACGGGAGCCAGGCAGTGCAGCGGGCTGGCTTCTGCGTTAGCAGCACTGGGGTTTCATTCATGCCATCCGGCTGCTCCCTGCAGAGCTCAGCCTGTGGTCAGTTCACTTTTTTCTGTTTTTTTTTCCCCCCAATTTTGTTTTTTCTTCCCCTCAAAAACATTTGGTGCTTCCCCCGCAAGGACTCAGAAGCTTTATGCCTGATAAGAGGCTGGAAGAGCTTCCTGCAGTGGGAGAGCATTCCTGCTCCCCCTCTTCCTGCCCCGACCCCAGAACAATGCCAGCGCTCCCAGCAGCGGCCACCAGTGACTTTACCTTCTCACACTCTCATTTAGGGCCCATCCTGTGGAAGCATCTCCCCTGGCCAGCACCTCCTGCANTTTTTTTTTTCTTCCTTTTTTTTCTTTCCAGGAGCTGGTTTTAAAAAGGCTTTGCTGCAGCGGAAAGGCGAGGAGCAATCTGGGGGCTGAATCAGAGCCGGTGCTGAGCGGCTGTAGCCCAGCAGGGCCCTCCTTTGGATGAGTGGGGTCTCAGGAACTTTTTTCTTTCCCCTTAAAAGAGGAGCTAAATAGGATTTTTAAAATTTTATTTATTTTTTCTTTCCATGCTCTGATCTGGGAACCACTTTTCCATGTACTGGACCTGGAGCCTGCGAGTCCTTTTACAGGAGCCGGCGGGGCTGAGCGTGCTCGTAGCTGTGTAGAAGGTTGGGGATGGGTTTTGTCCCAGTGGCTAAGTGGGATGGATGTTATGGATCTGTGTAGGTGATTTATGCTCCCCTGCTTTCTCTTGGTTTCTTTTCTGCCCATTTCTGCTGGTCTGCTCTTGCCATGCAGAAAGCGGTGTCGTATTTGGGAGTGTGTGTGCACAGAACTGAGACTGCAGCCTCGCACCAGGACTTCTGTGGAGGCTTTGACAGAACAGCTCATAAAGGGGGGTTTGTATTTACAGCTCCTGATTCAGAAGGTTGGGTGGGGAGATGGGACCTGGCAGGGTTTCATCCACGCAGTCATATGTGGATAGAAAAAAAACCTGCCCAGTTGTGTCAGAGACACTTTATTGGGGGAAAAAAAAGGACAAGACTTGCTGTCTCCTGCCATGGGACCATGCTGTAATGCAGCTCTTCAGCATGTTTTCCAAACTGAGATAAAATTGCATGATAAAAACTGGGGAAAGACTTTTAGTCTTTACATACTGCTTGATTTGCTTTATTACATGGCACGGGAGCAAGTGTCTGCTCTCAGCAGGTGCCTGGAGGGAGAGCTGCGCCTTCATGGCTCTCTGGTCTCTGCCTAAAATCTATTTGAACTTGGAAGAGGTGCCCTGAGGGCTCGGGGAGCTGCATCCCACAGCCCTTCAGGTGCTGGGCTGGGAGCTCCCTGAGCCACCTCTGGTGCACAGAGATCTTGCCGAAGTGGTTGCAGGACCAAGACGTCTATGGTGGTGGTTGGACCACTTGCTGGTGCCATGCTGGTGGTGCAGCAGCACCAGTGCTTGCCTGCCTCTGCTGCCAGCGGGTTCTTGGTTCTGTCATGGTTCTTCTCTGGGTGCCTCCTGTCCTGCTGTGGTGCTCGGGTAGTGCCCAGAGTCACAGTGATGGAGACCTGGGTGGGTGCCAGGGCTCTGAGGGGACCCAAGGGCTTTCCTGAAGTTGCCCTTGGCTTCTCGTTCCCCATAGGGTTCCTGTGTGTTCTTAAAGTAAGACCTAGACATTTGCTGGGAGGCATTGCCAGCAGAGGGAGCATGAGGTAGTTCCTCCCATCCCCGCTGTCCAGAGCTGTCATACACCATTTTTAATAATTTAGATACAAAAATAAGGAAATAAGCTCTCAAGTCCAAAACCAGAATGGCCAGATCGAGCTGTCTAACAGGGTAGCACAAAGGCAGATGGGCAAAGTCCTGATCCTGTTGAAAACTCCCATCACCATATTTGCCTGAACCTCTACAGAAATTCCCCCTGACAAGATGTTTAGGAAGGACTCAGGTCCTCTGCTGCAGGGGCTGCGGTGTTCTCCTCGTGCAGGAAGACCTCTGGGCGAGATGGCCACCAGGCTGCTCATTGACTCATGGGGTTGGCCCTGGCTGTGAGTGAAGGACGGAGCATGAGCAGTGTTTCACTGGGAGGAGAGTTAGGCATCGATTTGAAATTCTTGAGTGCTCTTTGCACCACAGGAGAGGGATCCTAAAAGTACCTTCAGTTCAACAGTTTGAGTTGAAACAAACGGTTGCCAGCTGCCAAACGGGACAGCCCAGCTTGGGGACCGAAGGGACTCAGCCTGGAGGTGTCTGGTACAACTTTGGCACTATTTATTAACCCTTTGGAAGGCAGAGGTGCTGTTTTCCCCTGAGGAGCACCCCTGTGGATTAGCATAGCCCTCCTGTTCATCAGGGGCCTTCTGCGGGGGGTGAGGACACTGGCTGGAGAAACGCCTTGTGGCACGTTCCTCTGTTTACACGGATGTTCCCATTTGGCTGGAAAAGTTATCGATGGTCCAAAATGACCAAATCCTTGGGCAGTTTTCTCTCTTTGGAACATAAACTGCCTGTTTTGTCCTAAGGTGGCTTTACTCGTGAGCAGGACACCATAAACCCCAGTTTCACATGCAGGGCGTCAGCGGAGGGAGGTGGCCATAGCGCTGTGGTTTGAGTGTCCAGCACCAACAATGTGCTGAGCGAGTTACAGCTGTGCTGGGTGAAAGGAGACTCCGTGGCTGCCTGGAGCTCCCGCTGCCAGAAATAAAACTGGAGCTCAGGTTGCCCTGAGGTATTGATTAGGTTTTACTCTGTCCTGCTGCAGCAGGACCAGGAATCCTGCAGACACGGCATGATCCTGCAGACACAGTGTGATCCTGCAGACGGTGTGATCCTGCAGACACAGTGTGATCCTGCAGACGGTGTGATCCTGCAGACACAGCGTGATCCTGCAGACACAGTGTGATCCTGCAGATGGTGTGATCCTGCAGTCCCAGTGTGCTCCTGCAGACAGTGTGATCCTGCAGACACAGTGTGATCCTGCAGACCCAGTGTGATCCTGCAGACAGTGTGATCCTGTAGACACGGTGTGATCCTGCAGACAGTGTGATCCTGTAGACGGTGTGATCCTGCAGACAGTGTGATCCTGTAGACACGGTGTGATCCTACACAGTGTGATCCTGCAGACACAGCGTGATCCTGCAGACAGTGTGATCCTGCAGACACAGTGTGATCCAGCTCGGGGAGCAAAAGCATCTCTGCAGAGAATCAGAGCTGCCCTAAAAACGTGGGGAGCAGCAGTTCAGAGCTGAAGGAGAAATATCTGTGGGTGCTTCCCTGGGGGCAGTGACAGTCCAAAGGGACGGTTTGCTGAGCTCCCCAGCAGAGACCTTCTGCCAAGCCCTGCTTTTCCCATGTTTGAGGCTCCTGGTTCGTTTTTGGTTGAACAAGCCTCAGCCCTTGCCCACATAGCTTTGCCAGCAGATGCTGTGGGGCAGCTTCTCGGGTCCATCTTCAGAGACCACCGCTTGCAGAGGGACGTCCACCAGTCCACCAGCACTCGGCGGGGGGGGATGTCCATTCCCATGGGTACGGCTGAGAAATGGGCTGAAGCCTCCAGGCGGGTGCCCAGGGGACAGACACTTGCTGCAGCTATTGCCCAGGCACAGCCTTTACATGCATGTTCCTGCTCGGCCCGGCGCTCCCTCCAGCCTCAGCAGGGCCGTGCGCTGCCCGTAAGCGCCTGCTGAAATGTAAGCGCCGTCAAGACATAAGAACCTTCATAGCGGGAGCCGCCAGCCTGAATGGAGCTTTTGAGTCTGCAGCGCAGCAGCAACCAGCGAGCGGGGGGAAATGGCACCTTCGTTCTTCCCAAGCAGTTTCCCAGGGCTGGCAGCACATCTGACGGCTCCCGGCGGCCCTGGCTCGGGCAGCGGGTACCGGTGCTGCCGGGGACCCCTCGCCCCTCGGCAGCCGGGGCAGACGCAGAAGCCGAGCTGTTGTTTTTTAAGGGGAAAACAAGCTCTTGCTGCAGGATCCTCGCTCCACCAGCCATGCCTCATCCAAGAGCACCGTGCTGGGAGAAAATCCCAGCTGCGCCGAGTGCATCAAGGAAAGCTGAAAAGCAAAACTGAACCTGGAGGGTGTTCCTCTCACCTCCCTGCAGCCAGAGCCGGATGGGGATGCTGGGGTTTGGGGCTCTGCAGAGCCGGGAGGAAAGGAGCTGGGTGCTCTTTTAGTGAGTTGAGTTTTCCAGAGCGGTGGGGTGGGATTGGGAAGTGTGGAAGTGTTTGTGGCTGGTGGGTTGAAGGCAAATCCTGCTCCCAGCGTGGCTGAGGCAGGCATGGCACTTGCTTTTGTGCGGGATGCAGGGGACTTGCTGCTGCTGCTGCTGGATGCTGCTGTGGGGAGCTCTCAGGGCCCAGCGTGTGGTCGCTCGCTGTGGTGTTTTGAGGTGAAATCTTGGTGGATAAGGGGAAGTGAAAAAAAGCAAGCAGAGGACTTTGGGCAACGTGGTCCAGTGGGAGGTGTCCCTGCCCATCTTGGGGAGGTTGGAACTGGATGATCTTTAAGGTCCCTTCCAGCTCCATCCATTCTATGGTTCTGCCAGGAGTGATGCCCAGCCCCTTGTCCAGGGGCTGCATCGCGTGGCAGCACCCACCAGTGCGGCAGAGTCCCTTGGGAGGCATTTTTGGGTGCTGCTGCTGCACCGAGGGGCAGAGCCCACCCTGCAGGGAGCGTGAATCTTGGCCAAAGGGCTGGGGAAAGCCTTGCACACCCCGATGCAGGAACAGCAGGAAAGCACTTCACCCTCCTGCCTGTCTCCTGCCAGGGTGGGAGGCATCCACATTCCCGCTCCCCTCCCGGGCACGACAGGCAGCCCACCTCCCCCGGCCCCGCCGGCAGGTGCTCTTTGGGAGGGGGAAAACAGAACTGAAGGTAGCAGCAATGAAAGCAGCCGAGTCCTCCAAATCCTCCTGCACAAAAGCCCTTTTGTTCCCCGGGTGAATTCCGAGAGCTTTTCTCTGGTTTTGATTCCAGCAAACTCCCACTGCACGCAGGCAGCCGAGGGTTTGAAAACAAAGCAGCAACTAAACCAAAAGTCCCTCGTTAAATAAATAAATAAATGGATGAATCCCCAGGAGAGCTGGAGGCTCTTGACAAACAGCTTCCCCGGCCCTGCAATTCCTGTGGATTTCCTAATTGGAGATAAGCAGCAGAGAAAACAGGCTCCGGGATGGGGAGGCAGCGAAGGCAGCAGACCTTGGCAGAGGGAAAATCCGGGGTGATTTATGGTGTCCTGGTGGCTGGAGGGAGTGACTGCCCCCGCCGCCCGCCTTCCCGGGCTCCGCTGCTGGGATTTCTCATGGTAATGGGGACAAGGGGAGAGGCCAGGAGGCTCCCGGCAGCCTCTGTTGCTCCATGGAGTCTCCGCCACCGTCGCGTCTTTCCCAGTGCAACGGGAGGATGCAGCTGGAGCCCCGGGAGGGATGTGACCCGCTCCAGCCACCACGAGGAGCAGAAAAACAAAGTCCTCTTTGACACTGCTTTGATTTCAGTAAGATCTCCCTGACCTTTGGGCTCTCGCAGCCCCATGTCGGGCAGCCCTGAGTGATTTGTGGGATTTGAGGGCGTTTGAGATGGCGTGATGGGAGGAGAGGAGTGGGAGTGATGAAGAAGGGCTTGAGCACACCTGTGAAATTAAGTTGATGGGTGGAAAAACAGTTAGACCAGGTGAGGTGAGAAGAAGAGGCTTTGGTCCCAGTAGGATTTCCTCCAGACTGTTGGAGATGGGACAGCGTGCAGGCAAACTGTCGAATTTGCATTTTATGTTTTCAAGCATGTGCCTCCACCACCATCTCTGGAGGATCCAGCGTGTCTGGAGCAGCAGGACACACAGATGGCTCTAGCCTTGGCATGGATGAGCGTCTCCTTGCAGTAAAATGGTGCCACAAGCCTGGTGGGTGTTGGTGCTGCTCCCCCATCCTTGGCTGGACCCACCTCAGCGGGTTTGGTCTGATTCTCTCAGGTGCCGAGGGGAAGGGGACAGTGGTGGAGGCAGTGTTGCCTTGTGGGCAACGTGGCAGCATCCTTTGGCAGCTGCCAGTGTCCTCATCCATGGAAGTCCTTTGCTTTGGTGGGTATGAGTCAGAGCCCAAAGCAACAGAGGTGGTTTTGTCTTAATTCCTTATTGCAGCACACCTGGGCAGAGGGGGCACGCACACAGGCACGGCTTGTGCGACTTCGGGAGTTGGACTCGATGGTCCTTTATGGGTCCCTTCCGACTCGAGCCCTTTGATGCTTCTGTGATTAATTTGCCTGCAGCCATGGATGGGGTTGTAGGAGCTGAAACTGGGGTGTGAGCATCCCAGTGCCCGGTCCCTTCCACCCGCCGCCTCCTCCCCTCTCTATCCCATGGGCGGCGAGGCAGCGCCTGGCCCCGGCAGAGCGTCTCGCAGCTGGGGGGAATGGGCAGAAAAATGGCAGATTCCCACTTTGCCACCCTCCTGGGTGAGCCCAGCAGTGAGAGGGAAGGTGCTGATCCCTGGAGTGATGTGCAGGGGCAGGGCTGGGGCTGGGGGTCACCTTGGGGTGGCACTAGCCCGGGTGGAATTCCTTGAGGGCAGATGCTCCCGGCTCCGCTGCATCATCCAGTGCTTTTGCTGCTCCACGGTGTTGCCGCCCTGTGCGCAGAGGTGCTGCTGGTTGGGAGGAGCTGTGGCCTTTCCCCCAGGCCATCGAAGCTGGAGCAGCTGGATGCACACACGCCAGATGGGTTCAGCCAAAGTGTTGTAAGAGGGTTTTTAATATTAAAGCCTCTTGAGCCCGGTGCTAAAAGCCGCAGGCAGGCACAAGGCTCCTATCTACCATCTCCCACTTGCATTAGCACCTGAAGTATGATGGATTTAGGGCTGGTTTGCATTGCATCTGCTTTCTGGAGAAAGGTTGGCTAATCCAGAGGCTGCCTTGGCAGGGCAGGATGTCAGTGGAGGACTCTGTCTTACCTTGTCACGTCTGCAGATACCAGCGTGGTCCTGGCACCAGCTCAGCAGGAACATGATGGGTGGCCCCACGCTTTGCCCTGCAGTTCCCTCACTGACGCTGGGTGTGATGCTGCTTCTGGGCTTGGAGGGCTTGGAAGGGACATTATCTGCAAAGCTGTTTGTTGTCACCTCCCTGTTTCCTCTGAACATCAGAAGGGAGTGTGGGGCCAGTCTTTGTTGGTCTGTGAGTGTGAAAGTGGTTGTGAAAGGCCCCATTTGCTCTCCTGTTGGTGTTCCTGCAAGCAAACACTGGAGGTGGGTGTAGGGAACACATCAGGGCAGAGCCAGTGAAGTCCAGGGTCCTGGCAATGGAAGGTTCAAGACAGTGTTGGAGCCCATGGAACAGTTTGGTGAGGTGGCAGCCACTTCTGTGGGACACAGAAGATCATCCTGAACCTTCATTTGCTCTCCCCTACAGCTGTGTTGTATTAAACCCTCCATCAGATGGCCAGTCTCCATCCTACAACTGGTGTTGGTGTCCCACAAAAGAAGGTTGCTCCAGCAGGTGGTTACCCCAGTGCTCCTGCAGGCTCCTATGGGCCAGAGCTGCCGGAGGGGGGGGCAGTTTTCTTTGGAGGAGGATTACAGGAGGGTACAGAATTGGCCAAAAAGCTGTCTCAGCTCCCTGTCCCCTTCCCAGAGACCCTGCAGCCCTGCATTGGGTGCACGTTCTTCGTGCAGGATCTCATGTCTAATCTCTATCAAAGTGTTCCTTCCGCTTCACCCTCAGAAGGTCTTAACTCTTCTAAAATGTAGAGATGCGCTCTTATCAGGGTGACAAACAGACTCTCATAACCAAAATGTGCAGATAGATAAGAAGAAATTACATCCCTCAGGTTTCTGTGTTGACACAAATAAACCCAGCAGCCCTTTTGCAGGGCGCGTGAAGAGGAAAATGGACAGAGTCAGAGAGATTAGGCTGAATCAGGAAATTACCTTCAAAATTGAATTACTGAAATACAGAGTTTAGTGAAAGGCAGGCAAATAGGTTCTGATATTTGCACAGTTTGGTGACATTTCTGTATGTCTCTGCGCTGCAGGATCCAGAGATTAGGCTGCTGGAGTCCTGGCTGCAAAGCTTTCTGCTTCGCCTTCCTCTGGCGATTTGGTCTTGGGCCACTCACGTCACCACCAACCCCTCCTGCTGGAGGCCGGTCTTGAGGCAGGCGAGAAGGACTCACCTTGTGGTTCTACCTTGCAGTGGAGCTGAAGATCTTTGTCTCCTTTGTGTTTGTGCCGCGGTGGAGCTGCCCTGCGTCTGCCGCCGGCAGTGGGAGGTGGTGGAGACAGGCCCCGGGACATAGGTCACCCTGGTGTGATCCCAGCAGATGTTACTCAACCTCTGTCCGATGGGTTCACCTCGGTCACCCCTTGCAAAAGCACCGCTGGTTTGGTTTGGGGCTTCTCCAAGGTTTGGGGGTTACTACAGGTTGGAGGGTTGAGTCAGAGGAGCAAGCTGAGCCTGACCATGGAGACCCGGGGGCAGGACAGGGAATGACATCTCCAGTGTTGTCTGTGGGTGCTGATGGGATCGGCCAGTACATGGTCACTGGGTGAACCGTGCCCGGGCCATGGTGTGCCATACTCTTATCTTCAGGAGCCTTGGGAACTGACATGGAAGGTAGATGCAGCATCATCTGCTCCGGTGTGGTGCCCACAGTTGAAGGTTTCCCATTGCAGCTTTCCAGAGGCTGGTTTTCCACCCGGAGCTGCAGGTTTTGGCTGTCTCTGTTTTTGTTGCTTACGGGGACTTTGAGAAAAGAAGGTGCCCATCTCTGGGCTGTGGTTCTCAGGTCATCCCCTCTCTACCAAAGCAGATTTGGTAGCGCTTAGGGCGCTGTGTTGGCTGGGTCCAAGTCTCTGGGAGGTGTTTTGGGGAGCAGTTCCCACGGCTCGGTGCAGCGTCTCAGCCATCTGTCAGAGCGGAGAGGAGAGGGAGAGAGCAAGGAGAAGTGACTCAAGCACTGTGTTTAGCCCACTGGCATTTCCAGGTTTGGGATGGAATGAGATTTACTTCTTTATTTGTTTCTGGGGAGAAGCACCAAGAGAAGGAGTAGAGGACCAGGAGTTCAGAGGAAATCAGGGCTATCCCCTGGTGTCTCTGCGCCCGGTGCAGTGTTTCAGGTGTATCCTGAATCAAGACCAGGCTGGAGGGGGCTTTGAGCAACCTGGGCTGGTGGGAGGTGTCCCTGCCCAGGGCAGGAGGGTGGCAGTGGATGAGCTTTAAGCTCCCTTCCTTCCCACCCAGACCGTTCTGTGACTCTGTCTCAGCTGCACGGCCGCGGCAGGCTCGGCTCCCTTCTCCCCAGCAGCCCTCGAGTGAGTTGTTAAGGAAACAGATTTCAAGATTGCCGTTTCCGAGGATTTATTGCAAACAAGCGGGAGGTTGAGCACAGGTAAAGGATGTGCAGGAACATCCCTGCTCCTCCTTGGAGCACCTCCATTTGTCTTCTACCCACCGGGTTGCTCGTGGCAGTGATGGAGGAGCAGCCGCTGGCTCTTGGCCACTCTTATTTATCGACTGGGCTGAGGAGAGAGCTGCTGAATTGTGTTGCAGGGAGGCAAATAAAACACAATGCCCACTTCATCTCTTCCCTGGGCCTTCAGCAACAGGTTTTAAGAATCAATTCCATCTTCAGTTATTTTTCCATGGCTTAGTGAGGGGTTGGAAAACAGATTTTCGGGCCCCCTTCCACATCACTGGTGCTTACAGGAACATAGAGCTTTTTGTCTTCTCCAGAAACTAGAGCTTGGCTAAAGCTCTGCATTTGCAGACTGGGTGGTGGGCACAGCTCAGGTGCTGACTTGCCCCGTCCCTGGCACCCTGCTTTGAGCATCACACAACGGGGTTTTGTGCAGCTTTACCAACGGGTGACCAAGACACACAACCCAACTGTGGAGGCAGAAGCAGTGAGAGAACTTCCCTCTCTACCCAGCCACCAGAGCCTCCAAGCCAACACCAGCCTCCAAACCAACACCAGCCTCCCTGTCACCTGCAGATCTGTCCTGAAGATATTTAAATCAAAGGACATGGTCTCATCCTGTACTTTGACAGCCCATGTGGCAAAAACTCAGAGGTTTTCCCACAGCCAAAGCCCATGGAGGAAGGCAGTGGTGATGCCGGAGGCACTGTGGTCACGGCTGTGGAGATGCCACAACAACCCTTGGGAAGGCAAGTGGGGCTGCCTCTGGGAAGTGGCCTCCCAGGAAGATATATTTGTACCATTAAAACCACCAGAAGTGGCCAGTTCATGAATTTACACCCATTTGTGTTTGTTCTTTCTGACTGAGGACTTGAGTTCCGTTTCAGCTGGAATGGAGCCAGCCTGTAAGCAGTGGAGGTGCAGTCCTGGTGGCACAGCTCTACCTCAGACCCTCTCACGTGAAATGTACTCAGTTATCTACGTGCATTTTAATTTTTAAGCACAGTGATTTGGCAGGGAATCACAGGATCTCAGGAGTCCTTGCTCAGGGACTGTTGTTTAGTCTAGAGGTGGTGTGTGTTTGACTGCGGGGACACCAGGATGGCACCCAGCCTTCCCGCTCCGCTGAGGCTTGGCTGGGGTGTCCCCGCTTGTGGGATTCCTTGGTGGAGAGACCTGGGCACAATTGAAGGCTTTCCACTGTGAGAGCTGAGATGATCTTTAATAGTTGTTAAAAAATACTTATTTCCCCCTTCTTTCTTCATCCTGTGTGGAACTGATGTTAAATGCAAGGTGGCTGCATCATCTACAGCAGCGGTCAGTGGCTCCAGGTGACCCTGCCCTGCCGTGCCCTGGGTGCCACAAGGAGCTTTAAGATGTCTTAATGTCCATGGGCCTGGGTCTGGGCATGTTAATGGGCAAAGTTTTCAGAGGTTTGGGTATTTCCAGCTGGCCTGCAAGGCTTGAACTTCTCTTTGACAGAAGTTTGACAGAACTTCTCTATGACATCTGCTGTTGCTTGCTGACATATGAGCTGGAACAGGGCTAGGGATACGAGATGAAGATGAAAGATGAGACATAGATGAAGATGGTCTTCATCTTCACAGATGAAGACCAGGTCTTTGCATGAAGAGCTGTCTCCTGCTGGGCACTTCCAGGGCATCAGGGACAAGAAGAAGTTAATCTTCATGTTGTGGTTTTGCAAGAACCATCTTGGTTTGGGGGTTAGCACCTAAGCCATGGCCTGGGATCCTTTCTCACTGCAAAGCAGACACAAGGACACGTCAGTGTGCAGCAGGGCTCGGTCCTGCAGAGCCCATGAGATCCAGGTTCCTCCGGTTCCGTGGAAGAACACCAAAAATTTCCATGTTGCCCTCATTTTAGGGGTGGGGGTTTTGCTTACATGGTTGAGTGCAGCTGATAGAGGAGAAGCAGATGACTTGGCTTTCAATACGTTTCAAGAAATCAGACAAAAATCCTTAGGAAAGACAGGAATACTTAAATGAGCCAATTTTGTCTCTTAAAAAAGGTGGGAGAAAGAGGCATTTCCCGCCTGTGGAATTTTACCAGCAAGTTACATGCTAAAGAGTGTTATTTGAAGGAAAGTGTTCCTACATGGCTATTGAACACAGCTTTAATAATAAATTGTGGTGAAGACAGAGCTGGTTAATATCCTTTGAAGGAAATAGGAGCTTTTTGTGGCAAGAAACCATTTACTTTGGATTATATCATAAAAAGTTTTTGACTGCAATGAAAAGTCTGGAGCCTGGGGAAGGGGATTTTCCTCCCAAAGTGGAAGTTTATTTTCTATCACAGCATATGTGGGTCCTGAATTCCTGCCTTCCCTTTTCCTTTATTCTTCTCCCTGGTGCTTCCTACCCTTCTGCTGCGAAACTTTGAAGTTTCCTTTTTAAATATTGATATTTAACACTGCCCTAATTGCAAGGGGCGAAGCGACGTTAATCTCTGGGGACGCTCTGTCAGTGCTGGTGGGAGGAGGTTAACGAGCCCCTTGGAAGTTGTATTTTTCTCCCCTCCCTCAGGAATTGGGTTTAAGACCTTCACAGGGAAGTATTTAATGTGTTTTCATTAAGTCGGGTTTTCTTCTTCCTATGAAGAATTTCGCTTTCAGGCCTCACTTCATGCTCAGCGATGACTTTCTTGGGCTGTGCCCGCGCAGGCAGCACCCAGGGCTGGTGACCGGGCACAGAAGGGTGCTGGGATGTTGCAGCTGCATCTTGCATTGAGCTCAGAATCACAGAATCTCAGGGGTTGGAAGGGACATTGAAAGCTCCTCCAGTCCAATCCCCCTGCTGGAGCAGGAACACCTAGAGCAGGTCACACAGGAACACCTCCAGGCAGGTTTGGAAGGTCTCCAGAGAAGGAGACTCCACCCCCTCCCTGGGCAGCCTCTGCCAGTGTTCTGTTACCCTCACCATCAAGATTTGTCCTCATATTTCAGTGGAACCTCCTCTGTTCCAGCTTGCACCGATTGCCCCATGTCTTACCACTGGGTGTCACTGAGAAGAGCCTGGCTCTATCCTCCTGACACTCACCCTTTACGTATTTTTAAACATTAATGAGGTCACCCCTCAGTCTTCTCTTCTCTAAGCTCCAATCACTTCAATGTCTACTGTGAGGTACTTGCTTTGCTAATAGAACGTAGATCTAAGCTTGTGCTCAATGTTGGAGATGTTTGGCCACTCAGTTCTGGAGGTGGCTCTCAGCATCGCTCCAAACCAGCCTGCTTCTCCCCCTCAATTATTCTTAAAACCTGGCTTTCTCAGTCAAGTGCTTGTGGAAGTCTCTGTGTGGAAAATTGCAGGGAGAGCTCTCAAATGAGCTTTAGCTTGGCGGCGCCGAGACCAGAAAGCCACTGGTGGTTGTTTACACAAAAAAACTGGTGACTTTTTGGATGCTGGGGAGCAGATGTTGGCTTCCATCTGCTGATCAACCAGGGCTTTTGCAGAAGGAGCCACGTTTGGGCTTCACACTCTGTACTGTGGCTCCCTGGGGCTTTCCTTATCACAAATCCCGGGGGATTGCAGTGAAATCCCTCGCAGGTGCTCAGGCCCTGGCCGGTTTGTGCCTCGGGATTGAACCTCACGCTGTTATTTTGGTGCCTGAGACACTGGGGGCTTCTGCAGAGCTCGGACCTGGATGCCTGGGGTCTGCCAGGGCCTTTGGGCCTCCGCCTCTCTCCGAGCTGGGCATTGCTTTATTTAGTCACCTGGTTTTATCAGATTTTCAGTCTCCAAAAGCTCCATTTCGGGCCCAGATGGGGCTAAAATTGGCCGGTGGATTTAAACTGGCCACAAGGGACGCAGGCCGTCGAATACACACACACGGTGATTTTACTTCAGGAAACAAAGCTCAAAATAATAATGATTCATAAAAACACTGTGGAAAATACTGGTTTTCTGGTGGATGGAACAGGTAACGTCCGATTTTGTGTGTTGTTAAGCTGCCTCCTCGTGCCGAGCTCCCGGACAGATGGCTTTCTCTGCAAACTGCCATTTCATGCAGTGTCATCCCTCCAAGCCCGTGTCTGCTGGGGTGAACTGGGCAGTCACTCTTGGAAAGAACTGATCCTGGGACTTCCAATTATTATTTTCTTCCTTTAAAAAACCATCTCTCTAAGCGACAGTGTTTGCCTTTGGGCAGAAGCTCTTTCAAGTGACCCAGACCTGTGGTTTTGGAGCATCCGCGGAGCCTGAGCTGAGCCCCCCACCCCGTGCCATGCTCCCAGCAGCTGGGGAGCAAGAGGGGGACCCCAATTCCTGCTGGGGGCTCTGCAGAGCTGCACTGACCCCTGCTCCGTCCTCCTGGATTTAAGGCAGCGCCGTGTTCGGGATTGCTGGCCCCCGAAGGCTCAGGGAAACACTCACTGGGCAAGGCTGTAACCAGAGCAGCTCCGAGACTCGGCCCCATCCATTCGAAGGGCACGAAATCGCCTGGTTTCATGGAATAACCCCTTGGTGTGGATGTATCTGCTTTCCCCCTCGGCACCGGGAGCTCATCCCGCCGGAGCTGCAGGGAGGGGGTCCCAGCTGTATCCTCTTCTCCAGCTGCTGTCCTGAAATCCCTGGTTTTCTCTCCTCGCTGCTGTCGCCCCTTTCTCCTTTCCTGAAAAGAAAACCCCAAAGAACATTAAACGGTGTCTTGGCAACTCCCACACGGGGACAGATTGCGCTTCTTAAAAAATGGCAAAGATTCAAAATATTGTTTTCGGTGAAGAAGAGGGAGAAGGCAAATAAACTCCCCAAAGTGCAGGTTTTATTTCACCAGAAGGCGGAAGGATTTTAATATTTATTTGGGTTTGGCTTTTCGCTACCTGGTTCTTCTGCTGACACCGCTTGTGAACCACGACCAGATTAAATGCTGTACAACCTGTTCTGGTTCCTGTCCAAACGAGGTTAATTCCCAGTAGGTTTGGTTTTGCCTTCCTGGAGCTGCCCCAGAGCAGGGTCCCGGGGTTCAGGCGCAGCCCGTGGGGCTGTGCAAGCAAAGCCAGGGTGGAAAAATAGAAAAAAAAGTTAAAAAGGGAAAGGACAGAACAAATTTGTGGTTGTTTCTTTCCTTGGCTTCAGCTGTTGGGTGAATGTGGAGGGATGGTCGGTGTGTGGAGGTGTGCCAGGGGGCGGCTGGGGAGTCGTGGTGGGAAGAGTTTGGTTCTGGAGCTGAAGGGACAGTTCCTGCCTCTGTGGGAAAGTCAGTGAATTCCCGTGCCTCGATTCCCACCTGCAAAATACGGGTGGAGGTGCTGCTCTCTGTGCCCACGGGTGTCTCGTTGGCTTGAACTGCTAGAGGCTGCAGGTGGGTTTTTGGAGGCAGAGACCAGTAGGGTGGTAGAGACTGCTGGAGACACGGGGGCTTGCTTTGCCTGCGCTGCAAGACCTGGGGTTTTGAGATCCCTTTTTTTGTCTAAAACATGACAACATCAAGAACGCCGTTACCCCGTTGAGCATCCTGCTGGATCCCACGTGCATTTGGCCCAGAGTGGGTGAGAAGCAGTTTCTAGAGCATCTGGCACAGCAGAGCTCGCCTCTCGGTTCTGCCTTCTAGAGGCTTCCGTAGCACAGCCAAGAAAACTGGAAGGAAAAGGGTCACAGAACAGCTCTGCTAACTGTAGAAATTCCTCTGCTTGTTGTTACACCGATTTTTACTTCCTTACAGACTAGCTGTTACCTCTAGGGAAAACTGAGAGCCATTCTTCGTGCTTCTGAGTGACCTTGCTGCTTTTATTTTGCCTTTTCTGTGTGAGACTGGAAGCTCCTTTGCCAGGAGAGTTGGCTTTTTTTTTCTTCTTTTTTTTTTTTTCTTATTTTTTTTTTCCTTTTTCCCTTTTGTGACTTTGCAGCTCTGTAGGTTTCCAATAACAATAGCCAGTGTGCACAGGAGTTTCCAATCAATGCTTTTCCCACGAGGTGTCAGCTGCCTTGTCACAGCCTGTCCCATCCTGGAATGACTCTTTGCCAGAAGGAGCGAGCGCGTTCCTGTCTGTTGGAGCGAACAAGGGGTTGGAAAAATTAAGAAAAAAGAAAAAGATTGGCAATCTGAATTTAGGAATGGCTTCAAAAAAGTCATTTTCAGTTCTGGGTGCCCACACTTTGACATAGCCCCCCTCCAGCGCTGGGGTGCACGGACTTCTATCGGCCTGAGCGTGTGTCAGGGGGAAAAACAAACTCAAACGTGTGAAGGGTGAAAGCGTTGGGAACAGAGAGAAAAAGTCGTGCTTTAAAGAAAGACAGTGATTGATATGAATTGTTAGGTTAAAAGTGTTTCACGCCTAAATTAGATGCTTGTACCGTTTGGGGGGAGCAGGGATTTTATTACAGGGCCAAGCAGCCAGATGTTTACCTTGGGGTTTTGGTGACATGACTGATGTTTTCGGGTTATTTTATCCATGGATTCAAAGCCCCGTGCTGAAACGTGGCCGCATATGTTTAGTCATGAAAAGGCTCTTGTATTCCTCTAGGCTGCCTGGCTCTGGTGTGCCGGCTTGGACCCCCTTTACAGGAGGGACTGCATTTGAACTCCTTCAGAGCTTGAGCTCCATCCAGCTCAGAAAAGCTCGGCTGGTCAGTGTGAACAGAAACAAACGGCTTTGAAGCCTGCAAACTTCATTCTGCTTTCTTTTTTTCTTTTTTTCTTTTTTTTTCTGGGTTTGCACAACTTTAATGACTGAGAGGTGAAACCTCCACTTAAACAGAATCAGAATCTGGTTCTGGGCTTTCGGATCCAACTGTGAAAAGACTTTTCCTCCTGCCAAGGTTTGCAGTTCTGTGTCTGGAATGGTTTGAAAATCTAAGAAACGTTTTCAGGGATCCTGCGTAGGGTAGGGCTGATGAAGGAGAAATATCTTTCTCTTGCATGTCCACATGGCCTGCCTTTGCCAGGGCTCTTGCCTGTTTTCTGTACCACGCTGGCAGCCAGACTGAGCAGGTCTAAGTGAAGTGTTACTGAACAAAGGCACTTTATGTTTTGAACTCGGTGCCCTGAGTCTCCACCACCAGCCTGGCCCGGCGTTTGTGTTAAATAAGGTCAACAAACATAGAGGAGCTGTGTTTTGCAAATTTAAACAAAACAACAACAACCAGACGACAACAAAAAACATACCCACCCCCCCAACCCCTTTCCTTAATTCTGCCTCTTTCTTGTTTCTCAGGCAAGAAGAGAAACCCTGGGCTGAAAATTCCTAAAGAAGCGTTTGAGCAACCACAGACGAGCTCCACGTAAGTCGGCAAACACTAAGGGAGAATGAAAAGAAAACCACGAGCCCCAGCTGCCTCCCAGGCTCTGCCATGGCCAGGTCCTGCCAGCACCCGGGGCTGGTGTGTGCAGGTCTGGGGTGAGGGCAGGAACAGGAGGAACAGGGACAAAACACCCAGGGTAATGCTGGCACCAGTAAGGGAGGGTAATAACTCGGTAGCTCTTGTGTTTCACTTGTAGCCCCAGGGACACACCGGGGGTCTCAGCCCATTGCCCTCTGCCCATCACCCCCAGTACGTGTCCCATGCCTTCATGACGTGCCCAGAAAAAGGAGAAAGCAGAATGGGCACCCGACTTGAACCGATGTGGGGCTTCTGCCACCCAGCTTGAGTAACGTTGGGTTTGGTCAAGCCGTAGAAATGCATCCCCTTCCCTACAGCCTTGGCCTTGCAAAAGAAAAACCTGTGTTTTTAAGGCCATTTGTGCAACTCCAGCTGGCTTGGCTTTCGTTGCTTCCTTGAGGACTGACTTTTATTAGGCTGTGAACCCGTGCTGTAGGACTTGGGTAATCATTTACAGCAGTTTGAGACCTTTATGGGTGTTTAATCCATTTTTCATACAGGCTGGCAGGGATTTGGTGCTTGCCACCTGGCTTGCCTTTCACAATGGATCTCTCTGGGTTCCTGCATGGGCAAGTTGGGTGTGAGAAATGCCAACTCCAGCAACTTCCTTCCTGAACCCCTTTTTGGGGTGACTTGGGAGATCTTGGCTAGGATCTATTGAGGATCTGTGGATCTATTAAGGATCTGTCTAGGGTCTGTAGGATCTCTTGGTCCTACAAGGCCATGAGGCTGGCTAGGCTGCTCAGGACTGCGAGTGTTGCTGGCCTGGGGGTGCGATGGGATGGCCTGGGGAACCAGGGGGGTTCTTTTTACTCATTGAGGGAAAACTGGTCTTGGTAAAGAACAGTTCACATCTTTTCCCTTTTCTTTCCTGCAGGCCACCCAGAGATCTAGACTCCAAAGCCTGCATCTCTATTGGCGAGGAGGTAAGTCATGGTGAGAAGACCTCTGCGGACAGGCGACCCTCCTGGGCTGACTGCTGTGGTGCTGGCAGCTTCTCCAGGAGGGCTGCTCATGGGATTGCTTAACTTCAGCCCCCCCCAAAAAAGGGCAGATTAATAACAAACAGCTATTGAAAGGAAAGTAGCCTATTTTGCCTAAAATGGAAATGGTGGATGAGTAAGAGCTAAGAAGAGCCAGCCTGGGAGCTTGGCTGAGCCCCGACAGCCACCTCCACCTCCAGCCGCAGGGAGCTGAATAGCAGCTGGTGGTTGTGCTTCTCCAGCACAGGCTGTCTGCGTGGGACTGATGCAGTGTCACCTACTGGCTGTCACCACCCTGATGAACATGCCCCAGACACTCACTCTTTGCATCCCATCACACCTGGGTCCCCTTCCTGTTTTCTGCCTTGGAAATTCCTTCCTCGCCTCAGTAATGTGCAGCTGATCCCCTGGAAGTAACGGTTACAAACCAGGGGGATTGCCAGCAGCAGATTTCACTCTCTTTTGCAGCTCCTTGGCTGATTTAAACCCTTCATCCAAAGTATTTCCCTTCGCTAATATTGAGGTCCATCTCACCTGGAGTCTAACTCAGGGTAGATCCTCCTCTCCTGGAAGCAATTCCTTCTTACAGCATGGAAACCAGTCCACCTGGTGTTCTAAAAAAATATAGCAGGGAAAAAGCAAACCCGAGGACAGCTGTTTTGCAAGGAGAAAGTGGCACAGCAGCATTCATAAAGCACTTCAACGCTGGGTCATAAGTCTATTGGGTCCAAAATATAGGCCTTGGTATCAGCCAGTTAATTTATGAAGTGAAATGCTGATCCAGTTGTGCTTCATAATGTCCATCTTTGGGTACTTTTCATTCCTTTTCTATTTTGTACAAATATGGAGCTGGGGCTGGGAGGTGGATGGAGTCTGAGATGGCTCTGGAGTGACACGGTGCAGCAGCGAGGCGGGGGAAACTCCTGCTGCCGGAGCCAGCGCCTGCTCCAAGGAAATCCTATCTCCCCTGCCCTCCCAGGGCGAGGAGAAGCTCAGATGCTCCAGAAAGGCTGCATGCACGGAGGAGGAGAGCCCGTGTTGGATGGTGCAAAGAGAAATGCACTTACAAAACCCAGAGCCCAGTGTTTTTTTGTGGCTGGAGATGGTGGCTGTCTCAGAGGGACATGGCATTTTCCAGGGATGCGTTACCTGCTCGTCCAGCCCAGTTCCTCCAGGACGTGCTCCCTCTTCCCACCCGCCTTTCAACCCGGTCCCTGGGGAAAGCCACTTGCCCCGTTCTCCCTTTAAACCTTTAAACCTCCCTGCTGCATTTAAGAGTGGCCTTGAGAGAGTCCAAGTGCTTTTCTGGAGAGGGTCCTGGAGAACAGTGGGAGCAGTGTCAGTCGGATGCTTAAATCTCTGCCGCTGAACACAAAACTGTGTGTCAGGGCTCCTTCAGCAGGCGCCGGGGCACACAGTAGGGCAGTGTACGGGCCCTGCATGCCCTGCCCTCCCCAGCCTGCCCAGTTCAGGCTGCAGGTTTTGCTTTTTTTCTTCTCTTTTTTTCTGCTGTGCCGGCAAGAAGCGGTGTGGGATTATGCGCCGTGAATCAGTCCATTCTAACCCGCTTCTTCCTGGAGGGCGACTGGCTGAGGGTGGTGGCGCATTCGGCAAACAGAGTGGCTGGGTTCAGTCGCGAGGGCAGATTTTAAACATCCAAAAATAATAATAAGCGAAAAATAGAGCCTGCTGCACGATACGGCGGCAGAAGGGAGAAGGGCAGGTTAGAATGCAGGGCTCCAAACAAAGTCATCCTTTGTGCAAGGCCTGGAGACAGAGATCTCGAACGCCAGACGAGGTAAATCCTCCGCGGTTTAAAAGCGGGGCACACTCAGCTGGTGTTTGGCCCATCTGCAGGTCTGGAGAACTGAGCTTTTACAGCCCTTAGCAAACCCTGGAGATATTTCCGTGGTTGTTTGTGGGAGGAGGAAGATGGAAGGGGAAAAAGATAAAAACAAACCAACCAAACCCCAAAAAACCCTGGAGGTGATTCCTACGGGAGAAGCTGCCGCAGCATTTTCTGTCTCAGCCCTGAGAGGAGGGAGAAGCTGAAAGTGCTGGTGGCTGAAGGTGGCTGGGAGGGACCCCCTCATGTCCAGGAGGCTGGAAGGGACAGCATCCCACCCAAGGAGTGGTCCTTCCTGCACCTGAGCTCAGGATGCTCACCAGGATGCTCCTTGCTCCTGCCGTGATGAGGCAGGTCGTTTTCAGAGCTCTGCTAATTGCAGCACAGGAGGTAATCCTCCTGACAGCCCCTGAGGACCGGGATTTATATTTTTTTCTTCTAGATTGTTTCTTTCCCTGGCTTTTTCTACCACAGCAGGGAGGGGGGTGCATGGAGGTGAACTTCTGTGCCAAGCAGGGCTCGGGTTCAGGGGCGCTTTGCTCCTCGCACAGCTCGTACGCGCAGCAGCCATCTTCGCCCCTGATGGTTCTTCTCCCCCTGCAGAACTTTGAGGTGAAAGCTGATGACCTGGAGCCCATCTCCGAGCTGGGACGAGGTGCGTACGGGGTGGTGGAGAAGATGCGGCACATGCCTAGCGGGCAGATCATGGCAGTGAAGGTAGAGTGAGCCTCCCGAGGTGCTTTCTGTCTGTGTCGTCCTGTGGGGACACCCTCCGCGCTCTCCCTCGGGCACATTCCTGCTCTCGCTTGCTCTGACGTGTGCCTTTCCCGGGACCCGCTTCTTTCCCTATGGAATCCTCTTTCTCTACAAGGGCGAAAGAGCGCCGAGGTGGATTTGGGGCATTTAACCGTGAAAAGGGCTTTGTTGTTAAAAGTACGGTGCTGGCCGTGTTTCCAGCGTCGTGGTGCACAACCATATTGTTCATCTGTGTCTGCAATACTCCTGTTTTCACAGGATTTTACAAGCTATTCGCCATCATTGTTTAAATACACCTATTTTTTGCTAGTGTACAAAGGCCCTCGGGTTCAGGGCTCTGCGCACTGGTTGGAATGGGCAAGGAGAGTGTACTGTAAATTTCAGTGCACACAATAATTTTCTTCAGCTGGGACGTTTTTAGTCTCTTTGGAAGAGGAAATTTTTGTTGGGTTTCCCACGTTTTGTCTGCTACACTGGGGTCCTGGCTCCTGCCAGGCTTGTAGGTGCTGCCATGAAAAGTTTTCATAACAACACTTCAGACTCCTGAGCTTGCAGCCTGGGGAAACAGCCGTGGGAATAGTTGTCATTTGGGAAGGACCAACTTTTGCTTGGCTGAATTTTAGCTCAAGTTTCCTTTCAGAATAAGTAAAAATAAGAAAAGATGCAGAGCTGGAAGCTGTGAGCAATCTGAAGGGCCATTCTGAGCTCCTCAGTTGTGGGTAGACTTTGCTGTGGGTGCTGAGAGGTGCCTCAGAGCTTCTGTGCTCTGCATTTGCTCTTCTTGTTTGCTCTGGTGTTCAGCAAACTGCAGAAGACCTTTCTGAGGATGATGGGAGATCTGCAGAGGGGTTTGTAATGGAAACATTCGGGTATTTCACAGGAAAGACCTCTCTTCCCTTGGAGACTGGGAGCCATGGGGAGCTCACGGGCTCTGGCTGTAGGGCTGGAGCCCTCTCTCCTGACCAAAGTCTGCTGATTTAAATAGATGCTGCAGCTCTAAGAGTCACGGGATTCCACCAGCCTAGAATTTGGTTTCCTGCTCTTTTCTCCTCTCTCAAGCCACAGTGACTTTGGGCTGTTGTAAAAAGAGTGGTGTTTGCAGAGAAAACCAAAATCACCTGCAGTCTGGACGGAGGCGAGAAGACCCCTTCACCCGGCATAGCCTTCTGTGGCACCAGGGTGCTCCTGCCACGGGTGCTGGGCTTGTGATCAAGAGATAGGATAAGAGGGTACCACAAAGAGGTGTGATGAAAGGGTAAAGGCCCTGTGGCCAGCACAGATAGAGCGGTGGCGAGTCCTCTGCAGCAGCAGCCGTGCGGTACGGAGGTGCTGACAGCCAACGCTAAAATGCTTTGTCTTCCAGCGGATCCGAGCCACAGTGAACAGTCAGGAGCAGAAGAGGTTATTGATGGATCTGGATATCTCCATGAGGACGGTAGATTGCCCCTTCACTGTCACCTTTTACGGGGCACTTTTCCGAGAGGTATGGCATCCTGGAGATCAGCTGCAGTATCCCCCAGGGAGACTGGATCCTTTCCCAGGCTCTGAGTTCCCATGCCTAGACTCCCTCCAAGTGCCAGGGGTTTAATCTCCATCTAGACATGGAGACTTGGTACGATATGGATTTGCCCAGTCCCAGCCTGAAGGATCTGTCACGTACGGTTTCTTCTTGGCGAGCAAGGAGAGATGCAGTCCCAACTTGCAAGGAGATCCCATCAGTGAGGAGGAACCAAGGGCAGCCAAGCACCAGTGCCAGGAATGTTCGAGGCCTCTGGGGCTTGGTGGTGGGTTTGAGTGATGGGGACAACCAACTCACCACCTGATCCCTTAGTGTTAATGCTGTCCTGACTTGCAATGAGAAAGCCACATGGAGGAAAAATGTGGAAAGCTCTGAAGAGCAAGTTCTATTCAAAAGTTTTAATCCTTGCTCTGCAGAGCTGAACTTTTCCTGGCTGAGCATTTGTGGTGACCTGGGCATGTAGGGAACCTCAGCCCCAATACCTTTCAGGACTCCTAAATCACTGGGACTCTGCTTTGGGAAAAGACAGCAGAAAATACACCCTAAACGGTAGTGGACAGCACTTCATTCCAGCTGGGGAGGAGGGAAAGAGAAGGCCCAGTACGGTTTTGTTGGATGACTTTTAAAAGACAGGGAAGAGGCAAACAGGCCAGCAGAAGGCAAGTGCCAAAGAAGACTTTTGTGTGTGAAAGGGAAGGATGCTTCATTCCAGTGGGCAGATATGTGCTTTCTTTATCCTCCAGGGAGACGTGTGGATTTGTATGGAGCTGATGGATACCTCACTGGACAAGTTCTACAAACACGTTATTGACAAAGGCCTGACGATTCCTGAGGATATCTTAGGAAAAATAGCTGTGTCTGTGAGTATTAGTAGGGTGAGGAGGGAAAGGAAAGGGTGTTCCTCTTCTAAACCAAGGCCTACATGGTCCAGTGTCCCTCCTGTATTGGCACTGGGAAGAGCATGGTCCATGGACCAGCCCATGTGAACCTTCTTAGCCTGCTTCCAGTGTCTTGCCTGAGGTGATGTTATTTATAAGGCATAAATACCCCAAAATGTGCCTGTACATGCAGTTGGGAGGTTGCACAGCATTAGATGTGGGGATGGCCCTGCATCTCCTTTGCCTTCTCATTAGTGTCCCTGGGAGATCCCTGGGTGCCTGCTGTCACCTTGGGCTGCGGTGAGGGTGCAGGATTCATGGGAGATATAGTTCCTGGTCTCCTGGTAGCGAGGAGGTCCAAGGAGGTCTCCAAGAAGGATGGGGCAGGTGGAGATAGCATTTCCCTCTCACTATGGTGTTGCCAGCTGTGATTCACTCTAGGTTTGTCGTTTCAGATCGTAAAAGCACTGGAACATCTACACAGTAAGCTCTCCGTGATCCACAGAGGTGAGTGCCAGGCACACAGCCACGGTCGTGCCAGCGTCTGTCCGCCCTGCACCGCGCACTCGCAGCCTCATGAGGGCTGGCCTTGTGGCCAGGCACAGAGCTCCCAAAATACCCGAGATAAAATGGGTCTTTGACAGCAAAAAGTATTGCCTGGCATCTCATGACCAGCAAAACCCAGTCAGAGGAAATCTCTGCTGGTCCCAGCGTTTCCCTGAGGGGGAGGAGAAGGGAGCTCCAGCCTGATGGTGCTGGCAAAGAAAGGGACTGTTTCCCCCTGGGTCACATTTCCCAAATGCATGGTCTAAATCCATGGTCTGCTTCGACACCTCTGCAAAATTCAGAGAGACTTTTCCTGCTGACCTTGGTGGGCTTTGGATCGGGCTTTGGGGAGGCATCACCCCTAGAGCTTGGTGGCTCCACCTGCACATGCAGTGAGAGGTGTCTCCGTGCCAGCCCGGTGCCTCATGCAGTGATCTGACCATCCCCTTCCATCAGCTACCCGGAGCTCTGGTGGGGCAGAGCAGTTTTAAACCAAAAATAGCCCCGAGTGAAGTCATAAATACCCTCCTTAAACTCTTCAGATGTTTTCCCCTATGGAGCATCTCAAGATGCCATGAATGCTCTTAGAAAGAAAGAAATTTGTGGTGCTGCTGCTTGACAACTTACTTTTCAAGGGTCACTTTCAAGGGTCACTTGTCCTCCTTTTGTTGTGAGGAGGACAAAGCCCTCCCTGGAGCCTGTGAGTGCCGGGGAGAGGAACATCCGAAGCGAGCGGGGTCCAGCTCCAGCAGGCAGTCACATTTTGTACGATCTGCCTGGGGCTGGGGTTGAGTTTCTGCCCTCTGTATCGTTTACAGTAGGTGGAAAATGCTGCTCAGCTTCTGGATTTCTGTTTACTTGGTTGATTTCCACTGAAAATTGTCTCATTTCAGCATAGTAACAGATGGGTGAGGATCTCAGATACCTGAACCTCTTGATTGCAAAATGCTGATTAGAGACCAGATGTTAGGGAACTGTAAACCACCCAGCTCTAATAAGCAGGACTCAAAAGCAGTTTCTGGCCTCCTTCAGATGGTGTTTCAGCTCTCCTATTTAATAGTTTGTCACCTGTAGACAGAGGACCTCCTTGCAGAAGACACCTCTGACTTCTGGCTGGCAACAGGAAAGGGGTTGCTCCCTTTTGAGGCTCAGGGGAGTCTACACTACTGTGATGAGGTTCAACCTCGGATCACCTCCACACTCGCGTGGCTGTCACACTTACTCGCTTCTTTCTTTGCCTCGATTTCCCTTTCTGATGGTGATTATAACTGCCTTCATGAGCGTGATGCAAGTGTGAATGCTCCAAGGATTAGAAGGCCGTGATGGGAAGCAGATAAATCTGGCAGTAATACATAGATGAGACACTGGCCTGATTTCCATAAGGTGTGGAGCACCCACACGCCTGCTGCTGTTCTAGTTGCCTTCGAGCTTGGTTGTCCTTATAACGGGAGGGCATTTCTGAAATCTTGATCCTTGTCTGAGTTTACGCTTTCTCCTTCCCCTCCAGCCCCTGCTCCACTTCACCCTTGCCCATCCCTCATCCTTTCCCTGTGGGTTTCTCCGTTGCTGGCATGAGACCAGCTCCAGCTGGGGACTTCCTGGAGCTCCAACCCTTTGCAGACATGATCTGGAGGTGCCCCCAGCCCTGCTGAGCTGTTCCCTTGGGAGAGCTCTGATGTTTGTGGCCGGCCCCCGGGTGCAGTGGGATGCAGTGGCTGCATTCAGGGTTACCTCCCAGCCCCTGCCAGGTCAGAGAGAGAAGTCTGGAAGTGAAGGGACACTTGTGGGACATAGGACAGGCCCGTGAGGAGTCACCTGAACTGGTGCAGCTGCAGCCAGCCAGGTTTCTGGCATGCACAGAGCGCAGGGGTTTGCGTGGGCAGCTCTGGTGCCCTCTGCTGATAGAAACCTCGTTGGCTCTTTTTTTCTTTGGCTTGGCACGGCCACCTACGCGTGACAGTGACTGTGGTATGTGTTCCTTCTTGCAGATGTAAAGCCCTCTAACGTGTTGATCAATACGCAGGGGCAGGTGAAAATGTGCGATTTTGGAATTAGCGGTTACCTCGTTGACTCGGTTGCTAAAACCATGGATGCAGGATGCAAACCGTACATGGCTGTAAGTTGAGCCGGGGAGAAGCTGCCTGTGAAAGCTGCTGTGGGACAGCCAGGGGAACATGAGCCTGGGCATCGGGTCATCCCACAGCGGGACAGATCAGCCTCCGGCATGTGTCCTGGGGACTCGTTCTGGAGGACGGATCCAAAGTTACTCGTAGAGGGGCAGAGAGAGGAGACGGATCTCCTGGGTCAGATCAGATCTCCTGGGCACAGGCTCCTGCTGCCTTATCACCTCCCTGTGACCTTGGGGGAGGCTCTGCAATTGCTCTGTCTTGCATTTTTGCTGTTTGCCCTGTGGGGACAACAGTACTTTCCATCTGGGAGGAAAAACAGTCCCCAGGGAGTGGGTCCTTCAGACTCCTGTCCAGGTTTCCTTCTCTGTGGAGCACTTGCACAGGGTGAAAATGGTCCTGGAGAATTGGGACTTGTCACCTTCTATGTGCCAGATGTGCTGGGTCAGCTCCACCACTGCAGTCCCACATGCAGGTACCATCTGCTTCTGGTAACCTTCACTGCTTGCCCTTACTGGCAAGGCTGTGGGACCAAATCTGGCCACATGACAACCAAGGGAGCAAGCTGGTGGCATGGGCTAAGTGGTCCTGGCCTGCTACCATGAAAGACCCTGCTGGTGTCAGTGAGCCCTGGGTGTGGGCATCACGCTGGGGCTGTCCCTGTTCCTCAACCACCTTTTGTCTCTGTTCACAGCCGGAAAGAATTAACCCGGAGCTGAACCAGAAGGGGTACAGCGTCAAATCCGATATCTGGAGCCTGGGGATCACAATGGTAGGGTGCCCTGGGGGCTCGCAGTGATGCCGGGAGGGCTGAGAGTTACTTGTGAATTCATTTTCCTCCCCATAGCCCCCCTGACACTGGTGGGACTGGTTCCCTGGGAAAGTGGCAGGGTGGGAATGGGAATACAGGTCTGGAGGTAGCAGGGAGCACGCCACAGGGTTGAAGAGAAGGAAGATGGAGCTGCTTGGTCAGCTCCTTGCTGTCTTAGGAGGTGTTGGTGGGGTGCCACCCTGCTGGGGGCCACCTGGCTGCGGTGGCTGTGGGCTGCCGGGAGATGGCAGCATGGGCTAAGGCAAGGGCGTCCGGCGCTGCACGCCTGGCGCCGCGGAGCAGGTTGGGTTTCAAGCACAAAAAAGTAATAAATAAACGCTCCCAGCACGCAGCAATTAGCAGAGCCCCCCTCAGAAGAGGAGGGATGGGGGGCATCTCCCATGCAGCATTCGGGGGGAACCCATCTGCTCGCAGAGTTGTTTTATAGCGCTGTTACCCTTAATTTCCAACCTTTCCCAAGCACCGTCGGACAGGAGGGTACGGAGGATTGAGTGTGGAGACTGCTGGGTCTCCTCAGGCCTGTCCCTTTCTGCTGGAGGAGGCTAAGCAAGATGTTGTGGCCGGGTGGGATGAGGAAATGCCACTTAGTTGTGTGGGACCTCAAGAAACAGATCCTCGGGTGGGCACAGAGGAATCTGGAATGTGTGGGGCAGGAGGGTGAGCCGTGGGGTGTCTGCCCCCCATGCCTGAGGTGTGGGCTCTGTCTCCCCAGATCGAGCTGGCCATCCTGCGCTTTCCCTACGACTCCTGGGGGACGCCTTTCCAGCAGCTCAAGCAAGTGGTGGAGGAGCCGTCGCCGCAGCTCCCGGCAGAGAAGTTCTCGGCGGAGTTCGTTGATTTTACCTCGCAATGGTAAAATATCCCCTTGGCCCCGCTCGCCCTCGCCCTGCCATGCTGTGGGCAGGCTGAGGAGGGCAGGTGCCAGCAGCCTCCTGCTCCCTGTCCCCACAGGCTCAGGGGTACAACCCAAGTTCTCTGGGGTACAACCCACATTTTTGAAGAAAACAGTCCCTTTTTTGGTCTTCATGGCCTCACTGAGGTGTGAGGGCTGGGCTGCAGCCTGGGGCTATGCAGACAAGGCGCACCCTTTGTCAGAGTGATGATGGTTCTAGGGTGTCTTTCCCGCCTGAGGTGGCGGGGAACAAGCTGAGGTGGTGGGGAACAAGCTTGGTCGCTTTGCGGGGGACACTCAGGAGGAAGGGATTTAGGAGGCTTTCCCCCTTCCCACACCGACAGCACAGGGTGTCTGTGGCCGGGTGGGCATCACAGGCAGGTGCAGGCAGGCAGACCTGCCATGTCCCCTCATGGCTGCCTCCTCCCGCCCCTGGGAGAGACATGGCTCTGAGGGCAGAGGGTTCAGAGTTCACCCTGCGATGGCCCCCCTGGGCAGCCATCCCACTACCGGGGCCCTCCGGCTGCTGGGACTGGGAGCTGGAAGCAGTGGGAGAGTTTGGCTGTGGCGTAGGAAAAGGGTTGGAGCAGATGTGTGCTGTCTGGAGGCTGTGAGAGCCGCATGAGAGCCCCGGCTCTCCCCGCGCCCGAGGAGACGCGCAGCTGCCCTCGGCGTATGGTTCAAAGAGAGCTGGCGGCCGCCCCGGGGCTCCTGACTGCTGCTGCCTCCAGCTTCCCTGGAAACCGCCTGGGAGGCAGGGGTTTTTTTTGTCATTTTCCAGGCGCTGCAGTGCCATCCGCCGCTTGCCAACTTGGCAGGTGGCTGGTGGGTTTGCCTGGTGGCCAAGAAAGGACGGCAGATCGACAAATACAGAAATGTGAGACTGTTCCCCAGCCGCCAGCGTCAGGGCCTGGAGCCCAGCTGGCTTTGTTGGGACCCAGGAAAGGGATTATCAGCCACTCCTGCCCCGGGGACTTTAAGTACCGACGTTCAGATTCTTCGCGGTCTTGTTCACACACGTTTTCGAGGTGTGTGTGATTCAGCTGCACGCCTCCCCACCGTCCTGTGCTGGGGAATACCTGCCCCTGCCCACGCTGCTCTGCGTCTGTCAGAGGTGGGAGCTGCCGTGGAAAAACCCTCTCACAAAATGCCCACCGGTTTTTGCGAGGCCCACGCTGAGATCTCGGGCCGGCTGCCTTCCTCCCATGCTGCTGGCTGCCTCCTTCTTATTGCAGAGCTGCCTGTTCATGCCAGGCAGGCTGTTGTTCCCCACTGAATATTTTGCTTTCTCGAGCACAGTGGCTTGCTGCTCTGGCTGTGGGCTGATTTAGGAGTAAGGTGTCCACGGCCGTTCACGATGGTTGCAGTGAAAAGAACGACCCTGCTGAGCAGCACTCGTGTCATCAGAACTCGAGCTTTTTTGTGGTGGTTCCTCTCTTTGCAAACCTATCGGCCAGGATCGCTGAAGGTTCTTCAACGGCAGTGGAGTGGCATGGACTTGGAGCAGTGAGCTTTGGCTGCAGATTGCACTGGTTTCGTGGTGTTGGGAGTCTGAGAATTTCTTCTGACCCCAAACCAGGTCACATCAGCTCGGTGTATTGAGATTGACCTGGCTCAGGCCTGTCCCAAGTTCGAGAAGTCACAGAGTGAATCACACCATCTGCTGCCTGGGGCAGCCAAATCTGACTACCTGTAGCCACTGCAGGCAAGCTCCTGAGATGTCTGAGTCAGGAGCGGATCCAGATATGGCTTTTCGTTCCTGAAGATTTACATTGATTTCAGTAACTTGTCACCAGATTTCCTGGTATTAGTAACCTAGGAACAAAGTTTTTTGTTTGTAGAGAGTCTATATTAGGAGGATTGTACCCAAATCCTGCTTCTGGCCACACCTAGCCTTCAGATTCACCTTAGCATCTCAGCTTGGGCTGCTTTTGAGCTCAGAGGATGTGACACATCCCGTACCTTCAGTTTGGCAATATTGGCACGTATCGTTACTAGGTTCCTCTCTCTTCATTCACAACATGACACTAAACACGAGCCTGCTACACACAGCAAGCAGGAAATATCTATTCAGTGTGTGTCCTCCGCTTCCTCCGGGCTCCGGCAAATCCCAGCAGAGGAGCAACTTATCATCAGCGAGGTTCTCACTTTTGTTTTGCTCAGTGTGACACCTTTTCCCTGCCACCGACGTGTACGTGTGTGAAGATCTTTTCAAGTTGCTCCAAGTGTCTTTTCCCTAAATACACTGTCAGGAAGTGAGTAGAGATTACGTCCTGTCTTTTAAAAGCTATTTTCTGCTGGAGGGAAACCAAAATAACTTCCAGCTACAACCCTCCAGAGCCATCTGTTGTAGGAGAGGAGAAAAAAAGGATGTCCCATGTAACCATCCCCGCTGATAACAGCATGGTGATAAACAAATAGTTGTACACGTGCTTCTGAACCACTCGGTCACCGCTCCCAATCAGAGGCTGGAGGCTGTATCCATTCCCTTAGTTGCTGGCCTACTGGATAGTGCCCAAAACCCGGTTGTACCTGGCCCCCAGCAACAGGCAGGGTGTTGACGGGTGTATGGTGTCTCTGGATCTCTGCTTTGATGTTGACTGAGCTCTCCAGGCTTGTGTGTACCCAGCACTGTGTACCATACATAGCCCATCTGCAGCCTGTGTTGGCTGTAGGTGTCCTCAAGGCCTGAACTATTTGTTGAGCACATGGATGAGTTGCTGAACTTACTCTACAGGGACTTGGAACGTTGCTTTTGTCATGGTATAATTTTATAGCCTTGTCTAATTGCATAAAGAATGCAACTTTTAATATTTTTCTTCTTTTTTTTTTTCATTAAAGCTTGAAGAAGAATTCCAAAGAAAGGCCAACATACCCGGAGCTTATGGTGAGTGTGCCTGCATTAAGCAGCATCTTGGTTCAGAGCTGAGATGGATTCCGATGAGGTGCTGAGGGCAGGGTTTCCAATTAGTGCCTGGTGATTTGGGATAGTGAGCATCTCTGTTTTCATAACAGATGTGAGATCTGTGGCTCTTCAGGGTCGTGGAGGCGTGACTGCAAATCAGAGATGCTCTTTGAAATGTCGTTCAGGTGCTATTGCAGTCGGATCAAGGAGAAAAACATGTGGAAGCAGTTAGCAAATTTGCTAAGGGAGAAGAGTGAGGCTGTGAGGAGTCAAGTCAGTGAGGATAAAATTCCCTTCTTGGGTTTGTGTGAAGCTTCAGACACCTAAGTGAAATGCATGTGGGCTGCAGGAGCTGAGGAGCCTGGTAGACTTTACTGTCGTGGTGTCTTGGAGAGGAGACTCTTTGAACAGAGTAGTTCCTGGATGCCAGGGGCAGAGACAAGTCTGTGAGTAATAATTCCAGTTATTGAATTTCATCTGCTGCTTAGAGACTGTTTGCTGTGAGCATGTCTAGGACAGAGGAATAACTAAGGAAGAAGATGCTGATAAAGGCTTACAAGGAGGGAAATGCTAGCCAGTGAGGGGCTTGGAGGTCAGATGCACTTAATGGGTGATGAATTCCCAGCAGGGCAGACACTGGTGGATACTCAGCCAGAGCTCTGGGCTGGAGCTGGCAAGAGCAGGGTGATGTTTTTCTGCTAGGGCCCCACAGCTTCATGGCCCCTCTCTCTTCTGACTTTCTGATGCTGATCCTGGTCTCCTAAGGGTCAGTGAAAAGCAGGTGAGCTTAGGAAGATGGTGTTCTGCTCCCAGAAGCATCTAGTCCCCTTATCACTCTCACCTGATTCACAGCTTGCTAAAGGTAGGAAGGTGCCTAACTTGGTTAATTTCTGAAGGTCATGACCCAAATGCTTGCCTGCTGCTACATTCCTACCCTTGTTGGTGCCACTGGCAAGTTCTTCTGGTTTAAGGGTGGGAAGTGCTGGAGAATTTCCTCTGGTGTTGGTGTCTCCTGCCCCATAACTTGTAGGATGTGCATTATGCCATCCAGAGGGTCATCTTCATTGCTATGTTGTGCTACCTGCTTGGAAGTGCTAGGACCTCTGTGGTGCAGAGGTGCCAGGGTTTTCCAGTGCTCTCTAACTGCAAGATGTGCTGGAAGTCCATGTATCTTTTGAACCTGAGTTGTAAGCAATGAATAATTCCTGTGGCAGTTCTTGCTGGGCCCTGTAATGCAATTAGACTATATATAGATCTGATTTACACACAGTTTGCCCAAATGCTGGTTTCAAACAAAGGAGGCCTGAGGTTTATGGCTTTTTTTTTTTCTTTTTTTTTTTTTTTATTATTGAATAAATACATATATATTTTAAGCAAATTTCTAAAGTTTGCCAAATGGCCTTTTATCAAAAAGGTTCACCGGAGCAGCTCCGTCTGTTGCAGCATTAATACCCATTGGCAAGGGAGTGCATTTCTATTGAATTAGGTTCTTGGATCACCTCTCCAGAGTATCTCAATGCTGTGGTATTTTATGGCTGACATGAATGTTGTGAGGTCCTGTGGTTGAGGGTTGCTGTTTTGTTGGGGTTTTTTTTTTCTCCCTCCTCTCTCTCTCATGGCATTAAGTTGCGGTACTGGATTGGACTTGTCATTTCGACCAAGACTGCTCCCTTGCTTTCCTGTGGAATTGAGGTTTCTCATGGAAAATATGACTCTGTGCTATCTTGAGCATCAGGAAAACTGATAGGGATGCTTAATTTCATTTTAAAACCCACTTCCCCAGGTGAAGTGGAGCATGAAACTACTGCAGGACTGGTGGTCTGCACGTTGCATGGAACATATCTCGCCTGGCGTGGGGTGTGTTGTGCTATAACCAGACTCAGTCGTTGCAAAGGGGCTGGGTTCAGTGATGGACAGGGCTGGAGGCCACCACTGCCACCCGTGTCACGCTTATGGGCTCTTCCAAGGGGCAGTAACTCCACTTTGGGTGCGACTTAGCCAGGACGTGAAAGCAGCGGCGTCGCGCTGGGGTAATAACACAGCAGGCCAGTTGGGCCATCTCACACAGAGTTATTCAGGACACTTTGATTCCCGTGACTGTCTGACCCAGGGAGACCTTCAGTTATGTCTGGATCCTTGCCTCAACCTGTTTCAGCTTTGTTTCCCACATAATTGTGTTTCCTCTTCCTTGCTGGTGCGTCTTTGGGTCGCTTCCTGGCTGCTTGGAGCTGCCTCCTCTGATTCACTGGATAACTTTCAGCTCAAGCCCACCTTGGGAAGTCTCTTTTTTTTGCTCTCCTTCTCCCTCCACTTGGCCACTGCTGTAAAAAATCATTGAAATAGACGATGCTCAGGGACTGAGGTGAGGGGCAGCTTTGAAAAACCCTGGAAACCCTAAATTGTCTGTAAAAGTCTGGCTTAAAACGAGAGGGTGGGGAATCAAACCAGGCTCCTCCTGCGTAGGGGAAGCACGGGAGCATTTTGCATGGAGTGGAGATGACCCGTGAGCCCGGCAGGACCCCAGCTGCCTTTTGGTTCTCTCTGACACGCTCCATACGAAACAAATACAGCTAGCTGCCAGGACAGTGGGTGTCAAACAGCGTTTGGTGATGTCGGGTGGAAGCTGGCTGTTCTCAGCTGATGTTTTGAGTCCCCTGGAGTCACTGGTTCTAGCAGCGAGGGGCTTCACTCCTGCTGTCAGGGGGTATTCGGTTGCGGGTTTTTTTTCTCCTTACACATATTTTTCCGTTTGTGCTGAAATGTAGGCAAGATTTTCTGGCAGGATGTCTTCCCATGTTGGTCACGATTAAGTAGTTAAACATACAGCTGCAGATGGCTTTCCAGCCAGGATGGCTTTCCTCTTTGCGGTGGTTAGGGGTAAAGTAGCCATCTCCTGCTGGGACTATGAGCAATTGCAGGGAAGAAATGAGAGTCAGAAGTCACCAGAGGGTAAATACACAGATAAAGCAGGAAGCTGAGGGAAAAGGCACTGCAGTCAGCCTTCCTCCAAGGTTTTCCTCGCCCCCGTTGGAGTGCTGGGGTGGGTAACCACCGTCTCAGGAGGAGCACGTCTCTTCCCGGGGCACCGCGGAGCCGCGAGCCAGCATGTGCCCAAGGGCACGGTGTGCTAGAGAGGGAGGTGGTGTGTTTTAATACTTCCCTTTGCTTTGAGAGCAGCCCAGCTCAGCCCTCCCAGCCAGGGCAAGCTTCAGAGGGACTCCAAGAGGGCAGCACAAATCTGCAGCCTGCGGGAAGTGGCCCCTCGGGCTCAGCTGCAAAAGACAGAGAGCCCAATAGTATAGAACTAGCGACAAAATCTTCCTCGCTGTCTGGAGGATTGTCTGGAAAGGTTTTTGCTTTGGTCCTCGGCGTGGTGAATAATAAATTTCCCTATTTGTTCTCTCTTGTCTTTCCCAGCAACATCCTTTCTTCACCCTGCACGAATCCAAAGAGACAGACGTCGCCTCTTTTGTCAAACTCATCCTGGGAGACTGAGAACTGGACTTGTAAATGAGTTGCCCTTCTGTGGACTGGTGGGTGCAGGGGAGGGGCGCGTGGCAGGACTTGTCATGAAAGCACCAACAGAAAGCCGCCGTGTTCTGTTTTGTTTTGTTTTCATTCTGAGAAACCCCCGCCTCGCCGAAGTTTCTCAAAGGGTTCTTTGGTATCCATAGAGACATAGAACGAGCTGGTTAGTGAAATGAATTTTAATAAGGTTGGTAACCTTAAAACAAAAACAAAACAACAACAAAAAAAAACAATTTTAAGAGTGATTTACATATTTAATGACAGTCGAAGTCCCTCTTCCTCACTTTATCCTCATCCCCCTTCCCGTCCCCCTGAACCAGAATTTGCTTTGTCATGGTAATAGGTGCTATGGTAGTCATGAAGTTGTATGTAGATTTATATTTTGTCCCTTCCATTATTTTAATATTTATGTTAAGTGCTTGATGGAATAGATTCCTGTTTGATACGAGGATGAATGCGTGGTGATGATGGGGATGCTAAATGAGGCCACAGCAAGCACTGGTCGTAGGGGCTTTGCTGGGGAAAAGGCATCAAAGGAAAAGAGAAGGAAGAGAAGAAGTGTCTGTGTTGTGGAAAATATTTAATGTGCATCCTAAGAAGAACTTACAAACAAGGATCTCAGCTCAGCAACTCGAGCTGCTTTTGCAGTGTGCGAGGAAGCATCACTGTAAGGGAGGGAGGTCCCAGTGTCCTGCGAGGTCACCTCTTCTCCGGACACCGCGCTTTGAGTCCGGCCGGTGTGTCCCAGCGCGACGCCTGCGAGCGCTGCCAGCTCCTGCCTGGGGAAAGCCCCTGCCCTGTGTCCCACCGACCTACTCCACTAGATCGGGCGGGTAAGGAGGTCTGGAGTGAAAATAGATTGCTGGTTTAGTGTCTGGGACAGAAGCCCCAGAGAGACTAGATTGTGAGAGAGGTTGCACAAAGCTGAGGAGGCTGCAGTGGTCAGTCTCCACCTGCCCACAAGCCCAGCAGTGCTGCCTCTGGGGCTCCCTTGGGCTGGGGATGAACTGCTTTGGGTCTAAAAGGGAGTTCCTCTCTCCTTCCCCAGATGAGAAAGGATAACAGGCTGCATAGCACGACGCCTGGGAAAAATGGCATATCTCCGTGTGAGTTTCCAGGGCTCTCGGCACTGCATCGGCAGCAATCCCTCTGTGCTTGCCCACAGGCAGGGGAGTACTATAGCCAGCTCCCCTGGAGCCCGTGCTGGGATGCGGTTTGGGTCGAGTCCAGCTCTGGTTGGGATGCTGAAGGCAGCCAGGAGCACTGGGCTCCAGTGTGGGCTGCAGGTGTCCCCCGCAGGAGCTGCAGCAGGGAAACCACGCAGGGAAACCACAGCCCACCCGTGCCTGGAGCTTGTTGCTGTTGGCCGGGTCCTCAGAGAAAAGCTGCTAGCCAAGGGCAGGGGTGCGGGGACTGTCGGGGTGGGAGGGGAAGATGGCAGATCACACTGCTTTTGGGCAACACGGTTACTGTCTAGAGAAAGGGAGGACTGTTGACTGCAAGGTGTTGCTGTGAGTCTGGAGCAAGGCCACGGGCTCCAGATTGATGCTAGTTCAACTGAGCCAAACCTGTATAGCTGCCTCGCTTGGCTATGGGATCCATTGCCTTGGCCTTGGCCCGTGGCTCCTTCCCCCGGCCCTGCAAAGGAGAATGCCTGTGTGTGTGGCTGTGCCAGAGCATGCACACATCTCCTGCCCCTCCACATGCTTCCTTTCCCCATCTGTCGTATCGCTTGGACTCTCAGAGTCAAATCCCAGCTAGAAGCATGCCTTGCCCTGCAATATTTAAGTGGTGCAGGATACCATTCAGCCTGGGATTCATCCCTTTTTCTCCCACTTGAGTGGTTGCAGTCTTTGTTGGTGCGGGTTGGGCTTCTGGACTGGCCTGAGCATCCATTTGGGAAGAAACCCCTTGGAAGGGCTGGTGGGGAGGGCAATATTGACAGCAGGGCATCCCCAATGGTGGTGCCTTTCAAGGTAGGGATGTGCCAACCACTTTGAATAGGTGCATGTAGTAGAAACCACCAGTGCCTGAGCTGCTGCTATCACTGCTGTGGCTGGCGGTGCCTGCAGAGGTGGCTGTGAACCCCAACATTGTGTAGCTCTGCCCTGGGGGCAGGATTGAAGGAGATTAGAGGAGCGTTGCTCATGGGGATGTGTCGATTCCTGCGCCCCTCTGCTGCAGAGCAGGGTGGCTTGAGGGAGGGCTTGCAGGGCTTTGCTTGCAGCAAAGAGCTCATGGGTCATGCAGACTTTGGGGAAGAGTTTCCCCTTCCTCAGCCCGGGTTCCACAAGCCTCTGCCCTCGGTAACGATAAGCTCCATGTTCAGCTTTGTGTGGAGGGGAACCTTTCAGGTTCCACTCTGTTGCGGATGAAACACAAGGATGTTTTACTTCGCAGTGTAATTTTAAGAGGCCTCACATGGCTCATGATCTGCCCTCTCATATTCCGTGGTGTATGTGTGTGTTTTCTCTCTCTCGCTTTCTCAGAGTCGCAGCGCTGTTTTGATTGATTGTCCTCAGCTGCAGCTAAAAGTCCAGCCAGCCAGTTTATAGACTTGGTTCCAGCATCAATTCTCGCTTTGAAAAACATGACATTTAAAACCACCCTTTGGTTTTCCTACATATGGATCTGATGCTTTTGTTAAAGATTGTTTTTGCCGCTTTTCTCCTGGAATATAAGTCTCATTTGGACACTGCATCTCCTTGACCTCAGAGCACCTTTATTTCAGTGCCACTGTAATTGACAGGTTGAATTTATGAGATACTGTCAAAGTTCAGTATTAATAGCAGATATTAATGTCACCAGCGTTTTCCAATAGAAAATTAATGTCAGCGTTGTCTGCAGCAAGTAACCCTCTAAAATGATTCCTACACGCCTCAACACTACATGCTGAGTGCTTTCTGTTACGCTTTTTCTCTTGGAGAGCTTGGGCCGTCTAATCCCTTTGTCTCAGTGACATTACAATAGGGCAGGCAACAAATCACTTCACTTCCCTCCTGATTCTTCCTTTAAAACTTGTCTGCCTCGGCCCAGGGGAAGCGGGGATCCATCTGCCCGGTGTGAATGGAAACGGTGATCCGGGTGGTCGGTGCTGTGGGAGGTAGGTACGGCAGGAGGGAGATGTGGCAGCTGGCTGTCTCTGCGTCCCTCCTGGTACGTGTGGACAGAAAGCGTGGCCTGCCCTGGTATTTTCTTAGAGAGAGGCTGGAGCTGGTGGCCTCGGTGCAGGGAGGAGAGCCAGGGACTCCTGTGTTCTTCAAAGCTCTGAAACGTGCTGGGCTGCAAGATGAAAGTCAGTCTCTTTTTCTCTTCCATTTGATTGTAGCCTCTGTGAAGATGAAAAGCCTTTGGTCAGTGCTCAGAACTTTGCTTGGCCCTGACAAGAGCCCAGGATAGGCCTGGTTTCTGGGACATTAAGCCTTTCCCAACAACTGTGTCCTCTGTGAACAGCCAAGGTGTTCAGGCTTAAAGCTGTCCTTCAGAAGGCTCTTTTGTTTTCAGACTGCACAGGACTCTGGGCAGCATTCTTCTCAACTGAGATTTTGAATCTGCAAAAGCAGCAGGTCTTGTTCCATAGACCCTGAAACAAACCAAAACCACACCAGGGAGTGAGGAAGAGAGAAAAGGTGCTGGGAGCTCAGCCCCGAGCTGTCGCCTGGACCAGCTGCCTGGGTTGATTCGGGCACAGTCAGGTGTTTGCGGGGCAGGGAGGGCTGCGTGGGAGATGGGCTGTGTGGAAGATGCACAGCCCCAGCCCTGCAGCAGGCGTGATGTTCATCCTCTTTTTCTCTTCCACTGTACAGCTCCTGGTGTTCCCGCAAGCCTCCTGGATGCTTGAGGTCTGGCCATCATAGAGGTCCTGAAGAGGCAGTGGCAGGAAAGCTATTTTCTGGGTGCCCAAGAGCTCACCAGTCCCTTAAATCTGAAAGAGGAGTTGGGGGGCATTTGCTGGCTACTGTCCTTGAACGCCAGGTTCATGGTGCTGCAGTGGGTGAGATGCCTGTCTTTTCTGGAGCTTTCCCAGGTGGACAAGACTTTACACAGATATTTATGTACTGTATTTCTGCATTTTTCCCTGACTTCGGTCAGGTTTACTGGTGAGGATGGTGGCACTTCTGACCTGTTAAAGAGGTGGGAACACTGTTCCTGGAGGCAGCTGGCCTCCCTTGTGTGACAGAGGGGGCAGTTGGTGGGTCAGTACTCCAAAAAAGCTCTAAAAAGAGACCAGTTGAGCTCCCAGGTGTTGGGCAGGTACAGAGGGAGGTAGCTGCGGGTCTCTGGGGTCTCTCCTGACTCCACCTTGTCTTGGTGGGAAGGAGCTGCCAGGCCCTTCTCCCGGGCAGCAGAGCAGTGGTGCCAGGGGCAGACACTGGCTTGTACAGCCCTAGTTGGGAACTCTCCATGTTTGCTGCGAACTGAGTACGTACCTGCACTTCTCCCTGCTTTCCTGGGAATTTTGGAAGAGGAAATCCAGTTTGGCCAATGCAACATTGCTTTAGTGGCTGGTCTCATGTAGTTCAGACAAGGTTCCCACCGGCTCCCTTGTTTAATAGACCTCTTTTTTTATTAAAAACAAACCCCAAACTCCTCTCTCGGAAAAGCCAGCCAAGATGCTCTTTTTCTCTCTCTCTCTCTCTTCCATCTTGTTCCTCTTAGAGGAACTCTGGGAGCCTGTCTTGGTGCTTTCACTCTTTCACATGCCAAAGATTGCTACATCCCTCTTAGTTACACTCCTGCCAAACCAGATCTTATAGTCTTGCCTCAAAAATCATCCACTTCCCTGCTCCTTGGGGTTCCTTTTGTTGCTGTTGCTTTTTCATTGAATTTCCTCCTGTTTATTGACATGTCTATTGTTGAGCTTCCTGGACACATGCAGCTCTCTTTTTCGGATACAGAGAAAGACAAATAGTTGCCTCCCCTGCTCTGCCCCTGCTGTTGGGGAAATACTGCTGGTGATACGGTTCCTACAGGTGGGGATGGCTCCCGTGTAGAGCTGGGGTCATGGAGGGTGTAAACTGGCATTGCTCCATTGGCTTGGCTGGAATAAGGCCAGTTTGGTCCAGCTGAGAATCTGTCCTTAATGTCGAAACAGTTATTGCACACTAATAAAGATTAATGATTGTAAATCCCCGCGGATTATACATAAAATGGCAAGTTTTACTCATTAATCTTTATTGCCACATTATAGCTGTTTATGTTAGAGGAGTCATCTCTCTGTTCTGAACATGCACTTTGGAGGTGGGGGTGGCGCGTGGGGGAGATGAAGGGTGGACAAAAGAGACCAGATGTCCACGTGTTTTACAGTCTGTGTCCTTCCCCCAAGTTGGTTGTTTCCTTGAAAGCTGTTAACCAGCAGCAAAGGATGTATCGCAGAGCTTTGTCTGCTCCACTGGCCTCTGGCTGGGCTATAAAATCCAGATTGTTTCTGGTGAGAAGGGATCAGATCTCCTAATTAATATTTCAACTCAGCCTTTACTGGAGCAGATGGATAATATGAAATTTGACGTGTGCTCTGGCAGGCCAGAGCTCAGCACCGCAGTGAGATTCCGCCCAGGACTGTGGCTGGAAGAGATGCTTTCTGTGCAGCAGGCAGCTGTGGTACAGGCTGAAAGGATGCTGCTTCTTCACGCAGCCCCACACCGTAGAAGGAGCTGATTTTGTTAATAACGGAGGTCGGGGAAAAAAAGCTCAGTTGAATCTCAGCTACAAGCTGTATGTGTTTGCAGATAGAGGCACAGCCAGGAGGTGGTGGTGGTGCTGGCGGTCTGGAGGTGAAGGTTTGTGTGCTGTATAAAGGCAGAGGACTCTTTAGAGTGCAGTGAACTGCAAGGGTGGTTGTAATGGCATTGGGACAAACTGAGTCCTCTCTAAGGCAGCTGATGTCAATGCACCCTGCCGAGGAAGGTCTGGAGCCCATGGGGAAGGCTGGAGCAAAAAGAGAGAGCAATAGAGACAGATGCAGACTCAGTGGAGTAGGTGAGAGCCCCTGCCTCCTCTTTCTCCGGCCAGGTGAGAAGATCTTCAGGCCCAGATTTGTAGGTGGTGGGTTTGCTCCCAAGTCCCAGATTGTCACTGCGTCCCCACTTGCAGCAGGAGAAACAAGGTCTAGAACCCACAGGGGTAAACTGGAAGTGAGCTGGTGCTGGGCTTGTGTGTTGCTGCTTCTCCTGCTGAGCTCAGTGGGGAATGGGGTCGGACTTAAACGATGGGGGAAGCATGGGAACGGCCTCTGTAGCTGAGGAAGAAGAGGGTAAACATTTTTGGTGGTCTCTCACTAGCCTAGTGGGGGAAATACCAGATTTACAGGCCACAGGGATAAATGAACTCTTCAGGGGCCCATGCAGCCGGCCAGTGCCGTTCCTCCGGGAGTGATTTGGGCTGTGTGAGGTTTATTACACGTCCCCCTTTAGTGCACTCCTGGGTTGCTAGAAAGCTCTTCGCCTCCGCCGACACCTTAGGTCTCAGTCACCTTTACGTGCAGTATTTTACTGTCTGGGATTTTACTGGCAGCCTTTCTTCTAGGCGGTTGGTCGGAGCGAAGGCGAGGGAAGGGGGCGTCCAGCCAGGTCTCCACTGAGCGCTCCGGGAGAGGAAGGAGCTGCCTCTCTGTTATCCGGTGCCTGCTTCATGGGAAGCTGCAGCCAGAGGTTTGCTGCCCTGCAGGGATCCAGCCGGAGCGAGAGCTTCTCTTCTCCTTGGCGTTAACACTCCCTTCCTGGAAGTGGAGCAGCTCTGGAATCGCAGCAGCGTCGCTCCAAGGCGGCTCGCTCTTGCCTTTCCTTCCTCGAAAGGCTCTTGGGTTTCTCTAAACGATGGGGCAAAAGTCCAGCGGCTGCGAGGTGCCGCGAGGATAAGCCGGGAAAAGCTTGGAAGCGGCTTAACCGCTCTGGAAATAGAGATGGAAAGCTCTAAAGATCAGACATCTTTCGGCAATTTCCAAAGCTCTGTGGTTTTAGCCAGACCTGAAAACCCTTCCTAGAAGTTTATTTCAGGGTATTTTGATACGTTACTTTCGCTTTTGGGCCCAGCTAAATCCAGGAAACTCAGAATAGTGTAATTTTAAAATAAAGAGTAAACACACCCCAACTATTACTGAACCAACTGGGGAAGTTTCTGCTTGGTTTCTCTTACAGCAAAAATCCAGGCCAGCTCAGGGTTTGTCCCAAGTCAGTCTGGTTTTGCCCCAGGTGATTATTCTTTTTGAGAAAACAGGAGACGAGACCGTGGTCTTTTCAAAACGCCGTGACCCGTCACGCGAGGGTATGAACTGAATTGGGCCAGGAGGCAGATGGGGAAGTGCTGCAGCAGGAGGTGGCCAATGTCTGGTGACTGGCAGGAGCTGTCTGGCAGCAAATGTGCCCGTGGCCTCCAGAAATGGAGGGAGAGAGTTTCCCCAGGTGCTGCGTGATGGAGGTATTGGGGTCCACCATGGCTTGTTTTTTTTTCCCCCTCTGTTAAGGAACATTCAGCCGTCTCGGAGCGTCCAGGAGGAATTTCTGAAAGCCTTCAGCGTTTCTCAGCCCTGCTGTGTGGGTTTCTTCAGGAGGGATACTGTGAGAGGTCAGGAAGGGCCAGGCATCCTTGATTTACGCAGTCGGAGTGAAGAGATGTAGATTGAGTCCCTCATAAGAGCCAAAAAGGTGTATTTAAAGATAAATTACAGACTCTTGTCATAGCTGCTAAGTCAGGATCAAATTTTCACATGTACAGGTGTAGCCACAGAGCTCTCCCTCCTCATTTAGCCCAGATTTAGTTGAGTCTTGCATAAATGTGTAACAGCAGGGCCCGTAGGGTTTGCTGGGCAGGCTGGGGCTCTACAGGCAGGAAAACGCCTGGTTTAAAAGGCAGCACTGCCAAAAACGAGGGTTTGGCTGCGAACATTTCCAATACAACCTGAGAGTGAAGTGACTTTCCAGAGCTCTGCCATGCCACCATTGCGCTTCCTCCGTCGGCGCCCGCGGGGCTGCTGGGAACAGGCACAACACACACCAAAGTGGGGATTTGGTGTTTATTTTTTATTAGCAGCCCACGGGGGGGAAAGCTGCTAGATGGAGTTTCTTGCAAACTGGAAATGTGTTGGAGTAAATCTTGTCATTTCATGTAGGATGTCTAAAAATGCCCCAAATCTTCAGTTTAAGGAATTGCAGTTTTGTTGGCCAAGCCCCATGTTTAGCACTAAAAGGCACGAAGCTTTTAGAGCCTCTGTCGTACGACGTGAAATCTGCTTTTCCTTGAGACGGTGTTAAACTTGTAAGAAGGGTATTTCTGCATACTTCCAGCTGGAAAAAAAATGAAAAAGCTGTGAGCAGGATGGAAGAGCAGCCGCTTCCCAGTGCTCTGCTGGTATTGAAGTGGGAAATCACCCCTCTTCTGAACGTGTCAGAAGAGAGAAGACTTTCCAACCTGCAGTAATGCGAGTCCTTATTTTTAGGATTTAGTCCTTTATTTTTAGGATTGGTTTTTTTTACAGTAACATCATTTGTTTAACTGTGAAAGTCTCTGCTTTTCCTTACATGTGGAAGGCTGATGATTCCTTCTCATGTTCTTATTATTTATTATCGATCCATTTCTGGGACTACCCAAGAGGTGCTGGAGGCATCTCCCAGCCTGCCCTCGAGCCAGACAGAATCACCGACTCATCTCCTAACAGCTGGGATGGCGAAGGGCAGTAGATGGCCAATTATTATTTTAAATTATATTTATAGCAATGTAGATTTTCTTTTAGTGGCCTGGTTTGCTCTAAAATTAGGGATGGGGATAAGGATTTTTTTTTTTTTTTTAAATAAGGCATTTTTCAAATTAAATGTTCTGGAGGCTTCTAAATAAGCCTGCTCACTCTTTCATTTCTAATAGCAAACGCAGCAGATGAGTTGTAACTGTTCCTTCAAGAGGGGATTGACAAGCATCGGGGTTCAGTTTAACTGGTAAAAGTGCTCCATGTCACAGCATCATTAACCAAAAGGTGGAATTGTAAGAAAAGGAGGATTTTCCACCTGGAAAAATAAGATCTGGTTTGTGATGAACTTGGTTTGTTCAAGTCTCGGGCCAGGCTTTTCTCTAGTGAGTTTACTTGGAGATTTCCTTTGGCCGGTGAGAACCGGGGTTGCCAGGGCTGCTTCGAAGCAGGGCAGGGGCCACCAGGCACCCTGTGGCCCAAGGTCCCCTCTGGGTGTGGAGGACACGAGTCCTGCACAAATGCTGGAGGAAGGAATGGATGGCTGCTTTGTGCTCTGTGAGAGATGGGGAGGGGGAATCCCATGAGTGGGACTGGTGTTAGAAAAGCAGGCTTGGGGGCTCAAACCCGATTTGTTTTTCTTCTTTTTATTCCCTTTCTCCTCTTTGCAAAGGTGCCTTGCTGCTGCTCTGCTGCCTCCAGCGCCGCCCCGGCCTCGCTGATAAAGAATGCTGTGGTGCATCTGTTTTCAAACAGCTTGCTTTGGTTTTCTGGTTTGTTTTTTCTTCCCCCTATGTATAAGAAACGTTGGGTAGCAGAATGTGGAATTCATTAGAAGTTCATAAAGCAGGGACCTCAGAAGGATGTGGGTATAAATGCTTTTCAGGCATCTGAGGTGAACTTTAAATGGAGCTTTGGCCCTCGTTTGCTTTCTGCTTTTCAAATACCATTTATGAGAAAGTGGAGCTGTCAAAGCCATGCATGAACTTTGCCTTCTTGCAAATAACTTGTCTCGCAGTAAATTGTCAAAATGCACAAGAAACTTGTCTCACAGAAAATCCAGTAGCTCTACAAAGCTGGAAACGTGTGTGTGTGTGTGTATCTGCGTGTGCAGGTTGTGCATGGGTGGGTGGAGCGAGCGAGTCTACCGTCTTGGGGATGTGAAAAACAAAAATGCAAGTGTTTGTTTTAAAAAAAAGGCAATGTAAAATATTTATTTCCTGGCAAAAGGACATCAGACTACGTCTCCCATCCTTCTTTTAATTGCTCAATGTTTGGTTTTGTCGTCTTCAAGTCTTTGCTGGCCCCTCTCCTCTGTGGTGCTGGTTGCTCCTGCGCAGCCCGTAACCTCACACGTCCCCTCCAGCAGCAGGGGCAGCCCCGGCGGCTCTTGTGCCTCCTTGGGAAGAGCACTGGCCTTCCCACCCAGGGCAGGAACGGGAAAGGCAGGATGAGCTAAAAAGGCAGGGTAAGGCAATAGGGGGGAGTCTCGATTTGTAGCCTCATTGAGGAAACTCTGCCCTCGCGAGGTTCAAAACTTCCCCCGTCCGAACCCTGACTCGTGGCTTTGGGGGAGGGTGGGTTGGTCAGAGATAGGAGACTTTGAGAGACTCTCCCTGCCTTGGCCAGTTCTTGTGACAGCGTGCTGTAGGGGTATATCTGAGAGAAATGAAGTGCCGTCCTCTTTGTGAGACGTCACCCAGGTTCTTGTCGGTGCTGGTTCGGGTCCCCATGGGCTTCACCCAGGGCTTGTGGCAGAGCAGAGCCAGCAGAAAGGAGGCAGCACTGCCCTGCCCCGTGATGGACCATCGCTCCGAGCTCCTGTTCCTGCCTGCAGCCGGGCGAGAAGGCGCACTGGAGTCACTTGGATATTGCAAAGTTCTGCAATAAATAAAAGGGGCCCTTCTTGCCCTCCAGAGCGGCTCCACGTCCACTCCCTCTGAAACACTTCTCGTAACCTGTGTTCTCTTCACTCATCTCAAGGCTGTTCCTCCTCCTCCTCCTCCAATGATGTGTAGGAGACTGACAGTAGGACCATGTGCATAGTGTTTGACAGGCTTTTATTTAATGTTGTTGTTTTAACCAGATGCTTTTAGGATCCGTGTTGTACTGGCTTAAGGGTATTGGTGGAACAGCTGAACTGGTATTCTGCCCCAGGTCCCTTCCCTCCGCTCTCTTCATTAAAAACAAAAAAATTAGATTGGGAGAATATATGGAACTTGAAAAAAAATCCACCCCAGACCTTGCTGATGGAATAAGTTAATCTTCTCTACTATGCTTTGAATTTATTTCTCAGGATATGCCGAGGTTTATCACTGCTGCTGAGAGAAGGGGACAGTACACCTTTTTGAAGCTTCAACCACTGTAACCGTGTTCCAGATGTGTGTGTGTGCGTGTGTGTGTCTGTTAAACTCCGCACTGTGGGTGCGTGTGTTCTGCTGAGTATTGTGTGCATCTATGAAACGCTTCAAACAACTGCCTGGAAGTCAAAACCAACCACCTCTTTCCAGTCATATGTTTGCCGTGACTTTTCGTAACCACACTTGAACTAGTGGTCTTAGACTAAATATTCAAAGAGCAGGGCATCTTTAGAGCGATGGTATGTCAGTCAAATTCAGAAAAAAATGTACACAAAAATAAATAAATGAGATTTGAAAGTAGCCTGCTGTCAGTCTGCCTGTGTTCTCCCAGCGGAAGCGCTGCCGGTTGTTGGGGACCCGCTTTGTGCTGCTTTTGCTGCTCCTGTGGAAGGTTTTTGGGGATCATCGTACTGGTGACAGCTTATCGTACGTTGCTCAAAACTCAGGAATGCTCAAGCTGCTCTACAGAAGTAAAGGTTGTTTTTTCTGCCCTTGGTTTTTCTTCCTGCCCTTCGGCTGGCCTGGCCTGTGGGACCAGATGCAGCCCATCCCCTCCAGCCCACCCCGAAGCCGGGAGCTTCGGGGCAGGGGCTCTGGCAGGGCTGGTGGGAGCAGAGCAGCTGCCTTCCTGCTCCCCCCAAAGAATGATAGCTCTCCAGTGGGGATGAGGGGCTTCGAGGGGCTGTGAATGGACACAGCCACCGAGCCCAGTCCCTGGGGCTGCAAGGCTTGGGGCTGGGCTGACACCGACGTGTGCTGGTCGGGTTGGTGGCCCAGTGGCTCGCTCAGCACCTTGCTGTGCTGTGGCCAAAGAGAGCAGTGCAGGTTTTGTGGCTGTCAGCCCCTGCACGGGCTGGGAAGCAGATGCAGGGCTTTGCTTCATCTTTCACCGGCTCCTGGATCCACTGCCAGCCCCATCGCTATTATCTGTAATTAAGCCTTGCATTTCTTTAAAGGTTAACGATTGGGCTGTGCATCTGTCATGATGCAAAGCCAATTTTCACCCTTAATTTATTAGGCTGAGCCAGATAGCATTTTTCTGGAGTAAAGCATGCTGGTCGGGGTCATACTGAAACATGAATCGCTGTTTCCCTCTTTCTCCTGTAAATAAAATTATGCTTTGATTTATATTGGAATTGCTGAAAACAATAGATCAGCTCCCTCTGCTGATCCCACAGTTCCAGTTGAGGCAAGTTAAGGCATTAGCTGCAGAGCTGGTGTGCTAAGGAACCAGCTCAGGGAATAAGGGCACCTCGAAGGGCAGAGGGAAGGGGTGGGTGTTTATCGCTCCGAGGGAGGCGCAGTGGCCGGGGCTGAGCAGGGGAAGGGTCCCTGGCGCCGGTGCTGGGAATGCTGGGGATACAGAGATGGCCATAAAAACGTCTGAAGAGACGAGTTGGAGGAGGCACATAACCATTTCTGGGAACCCTACACAAAACAGCTGCCCAAGTTCTATCTGCACTGAGGGTGTGTGTGTGTGTGTGTGTTTGTGTTCTGTTTAAAAGGGAGAAATTAAGAGCCATACTTTTGTTACCAAATCAAGTTACTCTTCTATCTTCAGAATATTTATGCATCGGTGCTTTTTTTTTATATTTTTTATTTTTCATTAGAGCTTTATCTCACTGTAATCAATTCCAAATACAAAGCTATTTTTATCTCTGAAATGCAGCAGTAATTTATAAGACATAGACAGAACGCACACGAGATGCCAGAAGCGATTTTATGGAGCCTCTTTTGTTGTCATCTACAGTGCGTCAGTTCTTGCCTTCAGCCTCTCATCAATTTTAAAAGCCCTAAGATGAAAAAAAAAAATTAAAAGAAAAAAAAAAGCTACAAAGGAGTAAGTAAGTGTTCTGAAGGAGCTGCCAAGCCCTGAAATCGGCTGGAGGTCCCTGTGTGCACCTTTGGGAGAGCGTTGGCTTGAACCCGGCACAGTAACCCAAGCCGTGCCAAGGTGATGCTATCGTTTTAGCTGGTTGGAGTGGCAGATCCTGGTTTCTCTCTGTCTCCTTTGCCCACTCGATGCTACTTCAGGTGTGTGCGGAAAATGGGATTGCAAACAATGTGTCCTGCGTTGTCACCAGTAATGTCACGTTGAAATGAGGAGGGTGGAAGTTGAGCTCCTCCCAGCCGAACAGGGTCTCCAGCCCTGTAGAAGACAGTATTTCAACACGTGCAGGCTAAAGCATGTCCTTTATATGGTCTGTTTTTTTGGGGGTAACTTTCCTAAAACTGGGCTATTCGTGCTAGATGTGACTTGTAGGGTCGACGTTGGGTTGGCAGTGGGATGTCAGACAGCCGGCAGTCCACTCTGACCACCCCCAAAGGTAAAACTTGCTCTCAGAAAAGCATGAACCAAGCTGGGATGAAGTCCCAGGTACCTTCTATCAGCAGCATCTCATGGACTGGAGTTAAAGAGCAGCTGTTTCCCAGAGGGTGAAGCAGTCGTGAGGCAGTGCCTGCAGCCTTGTGGTCTCACCCCCACACAAGGGCTTTGGCCGTGGGGTGTCTGTACTAGTGATGGTGACAAATTTGCTACTGGAGCCTTCCTGAAACCCTTGGGGCTGGAGAGAGGTGGCTGCTGAGATGGCTTTGCCTGGTGGTTGTGCACTCCTGAGTGCACACAGAGCTTTGTGGATTATTTTCTCTTCACGTGGCACAAGAGCGAGATTAGAGACTATAAAAATGAAGTGGGGTGTGTTTCACAACTCTTCTGAAGACAGCCTGGAATATCTGGAATCCAACTTGGATTTGTGACTTTTATCTGACAAATGGCACTCTCCTAATACTTCTCCGTGGTCACAGACGTCCCCGATGATGGACTGAGGATTTGAAGAAGGTGCAGGACACTTTCCAGGTGACAGTCCCTGCTCAAAGAATCCTTGCTCTGCAGGTTGGCTCCACTGCTTCTTGATGTCTGTGTGCTGAGACAAGGCATGTGACATTTAACAATTAGGTTTTATAAAGTGGAGCGTGGAAATATGAGTATCTGAGGTGACACACACTCTTCCTCAGCATGAGCCGCTCTGCCACCTTCTCTGTGTCATGACAAACATGATCACAGCCCGAGCACAGCGCACAGTGCTCCCCTCCTGGGGCTTCTCCTTCCTCCTCTCGTTTGGGATCCCCTCTGGGTGTGCAAGAGTGTTTCCTTCCAGAATGCAAATACACCAAATGAAGCACTCTGAAATCCCCATCCCCATTTTCCTGCCGGTCCTTTCCCTGTGTCCCTCCGGAGCATCTCCAGCAGCAGCGTCCACGTCTGTGTCCAAGGGTATGGTTTTCCAAAGTGTGTCTTTGATCTTGCAGGCATCATTTCTGCTCTCTCCAATTGCCCTGGTGTTTCCTGCCACAGAGCCACGTTTTCCCACCCCAGCACGCTTGGGGTTGCATTCCTGGCTCTGCGGTGCTGGAAGTGCAGGCTTTGATGCCGAAAGCAAGGTATTGCAGAGTTCCTTAAGAATATCCCGAGGTGATGTTGTTCACTGATGTTAAAGATACTGCTGTTTGATTCCATTTCATTTGCTTGCCAAATCCTGCTAATTCTGTGAGAGGAATGGCCAAATTGGGAGTATTTTCAGTCTTTAATTTTAATACCCAATGATTGATTTTAAGATATTGACATTAATTAATAAGGCTCTTTCAATGTGCTCCTATTGACTGTAGGCATTGAAAATAAATGGAAGGGCATTACAGAGTGTTAACAAATTATTAATGGCAAACGTTACTGAGACACCTTTCTTGTTTGCCGACCACTTTCACATTAGAGTGCTTTTGGGAATTAATAATAATGAAAAAAATCCCTCTTGAAGGAATCATTACTAAAGCATTTTGCATGCAGATTACTTCAGGCTTCAGCCTTGCGACTCTCGGCGAGGTTAGGAGGGGAAGGCCAAGATTTGTTGATTGGGATCAGATGGTCGGTGGCGAGAAGGAATCTAGATGACTTAACTGGAGGGATTAAACTCCAGTCTTTTGGCTTCCATTTGGCTGTTTTATAAACTCCGCCGCTGGGCCAGCAAGTTGGGCCGCGTTCCCCCCGTGGCGTGTGTGTGATGTTAGCGAGGCGGTCTGCAGCATCAGCCACTCCATCAGTGTGAGCTGCCCAGACGTCCTGGGTGAGAAAGGAACAGACAGTGTGACTGAAAGCTAAAATTAGTCCCCCAAGCGCCGGTCTGCACACCTCCAGCTCCACGCCTGACCTACGGCCTGCCCGCTGCCGGCCGGGGAAAGCCTTCTCCAGCCCAGCCACCACCTGGGGCTTTGGGTGGTTGACAGCGTGTGGAGTCCATTGAGCAGAGCCATTGTTCCCAAGAGCTCCGTCCCCATTTCCCTGCGCTGCCCAGGGAGATGCAGGTCTCTGTGGTACCCAAACCACCAGCGATGTCCCCTGGCAGCACCACGGCTGCACTTCACTGCCTGGTGACGCGCCGTGGGACACGTGAGGAGGAGCGGTTTGTTATTAGCAATTCCCGTTTGAAGCCTCACCCATTAGATGTACCCCCATGGGAGGAGATGGAGTGGCTTTCTTCTTTCTTTCAAAGCCCTAACCTTTAATTTTACAATGCTGATTGAAACCAAGAGTGGAAATAAAAAGTCAGAGCTACTCTGTTTTCCTTCCCCTCCCTTCCATTATCTTCTTTCTTTTCCATCCATCCTCATTTCACATGCCTCTCAGATTGCGTCCCCCTGGTTTTCCAGTTATTTATTGACCCAGACCTAATTCCTTATTTCCAGAAATGTGTCATGAATCTTGCCTTTGAGTCATTCGCTCTTCGCTTTCCAGGCTCACCTCTTTGACCACGTTTTCCTGTAAGAGATAAGGATATAAGGTTTGTGGAGTAATCACAGCAGGATGCCTGGGTTTCATTCATAGATCTGTTGCCACTGGCTCATTATGGAAAATTAGGAGAGTTATTTCACCTTTCAGTGCCTCACCTCAGTGTCACCATCTGTAAAACAAGGCTAATCATTGTTATCTCTTCCTTGCAGGAGAACTGGGGAGCTTCGCTAATGACCATCTGCTAAATGTTCTCAGAGCCTCACATGAACATTTCTACTGAAGTGCAAATTATTATTAGAAACCAGGGATTGTTACTGGATTGATATCAAATCATTGTCGACAGCTTCTCTGCAGGGAAAACTTAGGCTCAGCCAACAAGAACAAGCTGCATGTTTTGAAGTTGTGCAGTTGATTATATTGGCTTTCATCTTCTGGTAAGAGGATCCTCTGCCATCTGAACTCTCTGATCTCTGGGAACACAATTCATCCAACCAATCTGGAGGAAAATAAACCTCCTCAGACAAAAAAATAAAGTATCCACCTGAGATCACATGAAGATGGAAGATGTCAATTAACTCCCAGCCCCCAAGTCCTTAACTCTTGTAAACCCAGTGTTTTCCTGGCCCACCAGGCAGCGCTTAAGAGGACAATATAATGCATCCATCACACCCTCCCAGTGCTGCAAAGAGTCTCATGAGCCCGTCTGGGCTAATTTATAATTGAAAACATGCACATGTTTTACAATGAAATTGGTGCCACTGAAGGTTTCTGTGGCCTGTCTGAGGGATATCTATAATCTCGTGGCAGCACACGGAGATTTGAGGTACCAGGACTGATTCTGGCTGTGGTTCCTCTCCAGTGTGAGCCAGCCTGGGGTGATGGACTTCTCCATACCGCTCCTTAACCTGACCTGGTGTATTTTCTCCCTAGGTCAGCCCCAAGATGCCCACCTGATGGATTTGGTTGCAAACTGAATCTTGAGCCCATGTTGAGCACCATGGAGATAGATAGAAACCACCAGTGGATTGTCATTGGTGTGTGCCCCATGTGCCCAAGACCCAAAAAAGCTCCACTGATGACTTTACAGGGAACCACTGCCTTCAGCGAGCGTGGCCTCCCACCCTTTTAGTGACAGGACTCATCTGTTGTGTTTTCCCTCAGCGAGAAATGAGGGGCAGGATCGCTGGAGGCTACGACATTGCTGGGTATGCAACAGAAAGGCTGTCAGGAGGGAGAAAGAAGCAGATGGAGATAATGACAAGGACCAAGTTGTGAGGACAGGAGAGCTCAGGTCTCCTGCAACACTGAAACTGGTAATATATAACTCGTGAGGCTTTAACAAGGGCCCCACGTCGTCCCCCTCCAATGCCATCACCTGCCACTACGGCCACTGTCTCTGTTTGTTGGGTTTAAGTGAAATAATCGTGTTTTAACGATGTCACTGCTCCCCACCCGCATCAGCGGTGCTGTTCTCACAAAACCCTTTCGGAAGTGAAGCTGAGAGGGCTCGCAGGGAAGAAAAGGGGGGAGTCTGAGCTTTCGGGAGCTGCAGGGGGAGCATAAAGGTCCCTGGTGCAACCACCTGCACCGGGCTGGGGGCTCCGCAGCAAAGGCTTGGTTCTCTGGAGCAGCACAGAGCATATTAAACACGGGGAAAAAATAGCCCAGTAATTTTTTAATTAAAAAAGGATAATAACACCTTGTGTTAAAATTTTAAACAGCAACCCTCTGCATTTAAAAATATACCTGTAAAAGAATATGTGCCTGTTGGCTATTTCCTATAATAATGTAAGTTGGGTCACATGGCTCTCATTAAGACACCAGAAAATGTCATAAACTAGCATTTATATGCTCGACATAGGAAATTTCTGTATTTTTATTTTGAATTTATAATCCCCGTCCAAGATTTGCTGAAAGACATGAAACTTTATTTGAGGTTTTGGAAATGGATTAATTTTTGAACAAAACAGTCTTCTTTTGGTAAAAACTCCCATCTGTTCAAATTTTGACATTTTCTCCAGGCAAACGGGATTTTTTTTATTATTTTTTTTTGCCTACAAATATGCAAATATTAAAGAAAAAAGAAAAATGTTTCTGGCTAAGAGCACAGTCACGAAGACTTAAGAACACAATGTTATGAAATATTACCGGCGTAAGATAGGAGCAGTCAAACACACAGCAGCACCACACGCTCTGCCCCCGCTCCCTGTGTGCATTTAGTGCTGAAGACGAGGGGGTTTTGCTCTGGAAATGGACAAGAACGTTGAAAACAGGGAGGGAGGGTGGGAACCACAGCTTCTGGATACCACCACCCCGGGCAGTTAATAGTTCCTACTGCCCGAGCGCACGTGCAGTCGGGTGGAAACCTTCCTCCTTCCTCCGAGCTCACAGCCCTGGACAAAGCTCTGAAATGTGAAATAAAGTGGACTAATTAACTTAAGCAATGATGGGAGAAGGGCTGGTGCCCGTTGTTCCCGAATGCCCTCGGGATTTGGAAGGGTAGGAGCAGGTTCCAGGCCAGCCTGGAGGCTGGTTTCAGCAGCTCCATCCCAAGCGCGGCTCTTTTACGAGCGGGCTGCAGGTGGCAATACGTTTATGTCCATGTCCCGCAGCTTGAGAGTGCCGGGATCAGGAGTGGAGGGTGTTGCTCTCGAAGAAGAGAGGGAGGGAAATATGATAAGCATAATTACTGGGATCAGGTGAGAAGGAGATCAAATAGGTTTGCTTTCGGTGGGAACCGCTCGTTTCTGAAGGCGGCCACAGTGATTTTTCCAGTTTATTAGGTTATGATTTATAGTGTCCCTACGTGCATTATAGTGCCCTTGCGGTGTCTGTCTAGCACTGCCGCTTCCCTAGGGGCTATAGCAGGGGTTTACTCATGACTAGAGGTGTTTGTATGGGTATTTTTGCACTGGGGTTTGGCTAACGAGCCCCCGTGCTGTGTATTTAACCCTGGGAGACGCAGGGTGACGTGGGGAGGCAGCGCAGCCTGGGAACGCGGGAGGGGAGGAACATCATAATGGAGAAACGCTTCCAAAAGTGGAGCAGCTTTGCCAGGAGAGCAGGGAAAGCTGTGGGAAGGGCAAGGAACTCTTGTCAAAGCCTTTTGGGGTCTGTCTCAAGACGCAAACCTGCAGGTTGGCTAAGGCTTGGGCTCGGTCAGTTCTTCAGCATCAGTCCTGCTGCTGGAGAAGTGAGGGGGGCTTTCTGCCTTTCCATAATGGCTCTGAATCTTTAACCTCTATTAAGTGCCTCCTCTGGAAAATGTCCCTTATTTGCTATGCAGTGGGAACAGGAGTATTATTAAATGGTCACAGAGAGTAATTGCTTCGAAATAATATTGTGGAGTACTCGCTGTGCTCTCACTCCTTTACCCTCATACCGGGTTGATCAGCCCTGGATGATGCCAGCAATTCATTCACTGACCAGAGCACATGCCAGAGCCAACCCGGAAAAGGCACTTTCTGACAGGAGAGAATACCCTGCTCTACTGAAAAAGCAACAGTATTTTGGTCAAACCATCCTTGATGAACCAGCCTGATGACACAACTTCACCTGAACCCAGTCCCCGTGCTGGAGCTCTGTCCCCAGGGTGGCACTGCCCCTGTAGGTATTCACTGGTGCATCCACTGCATGTGGCCAGCGTGAGCAGCATCCTCGTGCCTGGCTGAGGAGATGCTGCCTCCCATCCCTGCCTCCTCCTACACTCCCCTCATCCCACCCTGGCTGGAGCCACCAAGCCAGTTCCGATGTTTGCGGGTGCGTTGATGGCAGGTGGTGGGGACACGTTCAGCTTGAGCCTCTCCAGATAAAGGCAGAGCTGCCCCGAGCTGTTCTGGGCACAAGAACCTGCTCATTAGCGCAGGGGTTTTGATCAGGGGGTGGGACCCTGGGTGGTGGGACGGACAGGACACACCAACAGCCTCCAACCTTCACCGGGGAGTTCCCAAACTGAAGAACAGGTTGATGGGGTGTCCAGGAAACCAGATGGTCAGTAATTTTCTTTGCCAGGTGTTTCTGTTGGTGGTGGTAGCACCGGCAGGGTGGAGGGGGACAGACTGGGGGGTGAACCCAGACCCACTCCCCATGTGGGTGCTGCCTCCCTGCTCCCGTGCCGGTCCCAGGCTGCGCTAAGCCCCCGAGCAGGCCAAAAGGGCAAATTCAGCAATACCTTTGGCTTATCAGTGACAGAACAAATTGATACCAGACTTTTAAGAGGGTGGGGAAACGTCTCTCCATAAAAAGAATCTAAATTTACCATCGTGTTAACAATTCTGTAAGACTTTTTGGCAACTCCTAATGGAAAGTTCAGGAGCAGATGGAAATATTTGGAAACGTATAGAACACATGAGCCTGCAACATCCATTTTTATTTTCTCCTTGGGAGTGTGGAGTGGTTTCGTGTTGCCTTTAATTTTTTTTTTCTTTCTCTCTTCTGGATGCTAAGAAAAGCAAGAGGGGAAGCAGGCAATGGATGCAGGCAGGAGGGGCTCTTTTGTTGGTATTGCTCGCTTGATTCCCCTGTGTGGTCCCTGATGGGATTCCAGAGACAACGGCACCCATGCAAGGTGACTCAGTCCCAGGTTATTTGGGAGCTCAGCAGGAATGGGAGGACACCTGCCAGCCTGGGCTGTGAGGTCCCATGAGCTAATTAACCTTTCCCAATGTAAATTGAGGTGCATAACCTGTAGCTGCCTCCCAAGCAGCCTGTGAGGATTAACTAATGAGTGTAAAAAGGCCTCAGGGATTCTTTGATGGAAGATAGTGTCAAAGTATGCAGAATGGCTTTCAGTACTCCTGATGGGCAATGCCCAGGGTCACAGCCTCCCTGGGAGAGGAAAATCCATGGAGGACTTTGAAAAGGTGGATGAAACGTTCCCGGTCCCCGTTGCCCACAGAGCAAGAAAAGCTTTTGCTTTTCAGGTCGTATAACCCATCCTAGAGCAGGGAATTTGGTGCAATAGGACAGGAATCAATAACAGAAATAGACACTCTTATACACAAAAGCTGGGAAAAAATAACAGCTCTCAGTTACCAGGTTTCTGGACCACTGCTGATCAGCGACCGTCAGGAATGAAGGAATACGCCGTATTTTTCCGTCTCCCCTATGGCTTAGCAGAGCAAGGGCCAATGCGCTGGCTCCACTGCTCCTCTGCTCTGGGAGATCAACGGGGGTTTTATGTGGGGAACTCATTTGGAAACTGAGGCATTTTCCAAGGTGTTTACATTGTCCCGCTTCCACCGGATCTCAGCGGCTCTTGGAATATCCATACCCAAAGCCTTTAATTAGAAGAGAGACTTCTGGGGCTGGTGGTCACAGAATTTATTGTGCTTGGAAGCGGGCTGCTCTTCTGTTACAGCAGCAGCAGCAAACCAGCCCAGCGGCAGTTCCGAGCTCTCACATCCAGGGCTAGATGCACTTCAGGATAGCCCCAGCTTTGGGAAAGGAGCACACATTTCCCTTGAAGCCCATGGAAAAGAACCTGGGTGATGACAGAGAGACTTCTCTCCCAACCGCTGGAGCAGCAAGTGGTGAAAAATGAGTCACAAATCCCCACCACCACCGTCTCGGCGTGTTGAGAGTAGCACGTACAGCTCCTTCCATCGCACCCAGCTGAATCCCAACAGGGGCTGGTTTAGAAACCACTGCTCTTCCTGGTGGGTGCTGTTGCCATCCCCAGAAAGAAAACACTCCGCAGCGACAGGGAGCAACTCTGTGGCACTGGGCAGGTGATTCAGGAGCCACCATGGTGGGGACATCCATCCCCACCATCTTTTACCCTTTGCCTCCCCCTCTTCTGCAGATAAACCCTCCGAGGACAGCACTCAGCCCTCTCCCTCTCCGCTTTCGCTGCAAAAACTCTTTTTCCATCATGGGATTAATGCAAGGGAATTGGGTTAAGTTTTCTTGTATGTTGGCTGCGGTACAGGACCACATCTGCCCAGACCTGCAGAAGTCGTTTTCAGGTCCTAAATCCTCTCACTCGTGTCACTTCCTAGAGATTTCCATGGCAAAGGGCCGCTGGCTGGACAGCTTTGCAGGTGCCCGTGCCCAGCCCTGGGAGCTGCCACCATCCCTGTTCTGTTTGGTCCTGCCATCTTCACCATTGCCTGAGACACTGGGTGCTGAGCCCCAGCATCTCCAGGTTGTAACTTCTCCCTGGAAATGCTCCTCTCGGTACCCTGTAAAACACGAAGAAAGCATTTAGAGTGATTAACTGTGGGCTCTCCCTTCCTAACTGTGATGTGATCCCATATGTGACATGGAAGCTGTTACAATCATTCCTTTTTTATTGACTAGTAAAGAATAACAGTATTATAATCCCTCTGTCCCTGATAAATATGCATAACACCCTCGCAACTGCTTCGAGGCGGGTTTAAACCACATGCTTACACAACTTCACCGGATGCCGGGTTCTTCCAGTCGCCCCAAAGCAGAAGAAAAAGCCAGCAAACAAACAGGCTCCAAACTCTGGTTTATGCAAAGCAATCACCACCTGTAAACCCCCAAGAGCTGAAATGAAAAAGCCTCTATGAGTTGAGAACCACCTGTCCATGAAACGCTTTGATTACAAACATATTAAAAGAATCACTACTTTGTTCATAAACCACTTTTTATCTCTAAAACACTCGAAGCGAAGCCACCTGGAGATAAATCTGACACCAGCCCACGTTTATTTTACTCTCAAGTGCAAGGTGCTCAGGTAGAACATCAGTAATGAAAAGCCAGTGGGTTTTCAGAGGTTTCAGTCAGCACAGGAAGGAGGGTTTGTTCATAACAGAGAAATGTCTTTGCCGGTGACTGAGCCGCTGGCCGTGACTCCTCTCTCCCGGCTCCTCTCCCTTCCTCTGAGCCACTTCACCTTCTTCTCCCTGCTTCCTCGTACAGCGTGTCACCAGCCGGGACCATCCACGTTCAGCACAGCGAGTACGAAGCGAGGCTGCGTGTGTGTGGCTGGAGAACAGCTGGGTCACCTTCCCTCACCTTGGTGGCCGTCGCTGGTGTAGAAAGACATCGCTGCATTAAAGGAGGGAGCCCCACGAGCTGAGCTGGAGAGGCCACAGGGGAGGGAGCGATGCCAAAACAGGCACAGGAGGGAGATTTCAGGCCCCTGTGGGCTGGACCAGCTCCTCATCACGGAGGCTTTTCTGCTGTCTTTATTGAAATCCATTCCTAGCCCTGCTGCCTGCTGTGTCCAGTCCCCTCAATGCAATTATAGTTCTTCAGCCTTTCCCTGTCTCCACTTTAGTCTCCCATCAGTCTAAATGCTGCAGAGCTACGTTCCCTCTTTTGTGCCTTGTTGAAGATATTTCAGGTCAAAAGCCAAAATGGCAGTTTTTAGGTTTCTCTATGTATTGGGATTCTTTTGCTTGCTAAGGGATTCTGCTGCTTCCCGCAGCGTGGGGACAGCTTGGGAGCTGATAGCTCAGGAGCTGCTGCCCAACCTGCCCTAAAACAGGGGGGACGAGGTCATCTTTGAAAAAAAGCAAATGAAAAAACAAAACACAATTTCCCCCTCCCATGGAAATGTGGAAAAGTCTGACGTGCTTGGGGAGGGGGGATGGATGCAGCTCGTGAAACTCCCTCCAGGTGGAACGGTAAGATGAGCCTCCCCAGGCTGGGGAAAATGATGCTGGGCGCTGAGTGTTTGACAAAAAACTGGCTAGGGTTGCACCAAGTTGTTTCCTCATCATCAGTCAAAATCATCCTTTCCTTCCTCCTCCTCCTCCTCCTCCTCCTCCTCCTCTCCCTCTTGAAATACAAGAAGATAAAAAGAAGGAGGGAGGAGGAAGTCCGGAGAGCTTAGGAAGGGCAGATGTTTCTCCTCAGAGAAGCTGTGATGACTTTGCCATCTCCCCGAGACCACAATGTCTGTTACTGCCCGACAAACCCGTGGGAGGTTATTTGGGAAGTGCTGGGAGCTAAAACCTTGCAGCGGACTTTGCCTTTGGCCTGTGCAGCATTAAACTCTGGGAACACTTGGGGCAGGAAGAGAGTCTCTGCCACCATGACGAGTGATGTGTCTGCAGTGAAACGGGGTCAACTGGGATGGGCTGGTGCCATGGCAGGTCCGGCTGTGGATGACATGGGGCTGGGTGGTGACTGGTCCACGTGTGACAATGCTCTGGTGAGAGGTCCTGGGATGCTGCACAGCATGATGGACACACGGACCCTTCCAGGAGCCCTTTCTGCAGCACCAGGGGAGATCCCAGAGCAACTAAAATAAGGCTAATGATGGGGTTTGATTTGCTGTAACTCCGTCACGTCAGAACAGCCCCATTGGCTTTCCTACCAAAAGCCAGTAGTTTTAGTTTCTCTGCATTCCCTTTCTTTTTAAAGAAGGAGCCAACAGCGCCACAGGCAGCATGGGTGAGCTTGCAGTTCAGGCACCTGAGCTGGGAGATGGGAGGGTTAGGAGATGGGAGGTTCGGGAGATGCTCTTTCAGATACCTCAACCCCTCGTTTCTCGTCCCTCCCCACCCAGGTCTGTGCTTGCCTGAGCTCCCCCCGTGCCCCTTTCAGCGCTGAGCCCCGGGAGCACCACAAATTTCCTTTTAAAGCTGTTCTATTTCTTTCTTCCTTTCCTGGAGGCTGGAGCGTTGATGAAGGCCCATTGTAGGTGTATTTTAAAGGCTCTCTCTCCCCCCGGCGTGTGCCAGACCGTCGGGAGGAGCACCCCGGCACACGCCGAGTGGGTTTTCTGTTTTCCAGAATGATTCGAACTGGCATGAAGGAATCCTTTAGCACAACACCGGCAGCCAAGCCCTAACCAGGCACGTGGTTATAGCAGAGATGGCACGGAGCTTCAGCCAGCAAAACAAAACCGATCCAGTCAGCATTTTGCCTGTGACTTATTAAAAATGACAGGAGTTAAAACACTGCCTGGCAAGGTCTGGAACTGAGACCAACCGGCTCGACTGGGAGCGATCCTCCAGCAGGCTTTGAAAACAGAGGTGCTGTGGGTCGTGCAGCCCAGCACCCCTGGCAGAGGGACTGAGCCTGAGCCACGGGGAAGGGGGATTGTGGCAGGAAAGGCTCACTTCCATCACTCGGTTCAGGAAAATGTGCCCAGCTGCTGAAAAAAGTCCCCAAATGTGCACCAGGAGGTAAAATATTTGCCACATTGGTGGGACTGGGACCCCAGCTTTCCTCACCTGGATTTAATCCCAGGGCTCCCTGGAGCTGCCTTGTCCCACCGGGGCCAATCCTGCCATGCAGAGGTGGCCCAAGAAGAGTAGTCCTGTGAAATCCTGGAACTGCCCAGAGAATGGCAGAAAACCCCGTTGCTGTTATCCATCCCCATGGAAGGGAGGTGATGGCTGGGCTGCCAGTGGGTTGCGAGCAGAAGTGACTGTCCTGGCTGACAGCAACACCAGTTTCCCCAGCTGCCAGGCAGAGGTGGTTTTCGGAGGATTTTTCCAAGATGCTCCTGGGTCTCTGGGCATGGCCCTGTCCCTGACAGACAGACAGACAGACATGTGCCGGTTGCTCAGGGCTGTGGGAGGGCAGTGGTTGCTCCACTAGCAGAGCTCACCCAGTGACTCACCAGCACCTCAAAGCCAGATTTCCTCAGCTGTAACCCATTAGCACTTTGACTTCAAGGCAGCTCTGCCGCCTCACCCCGGTCACCGACCTGGCCCAGCAGCCCTGGGGTTTCTTTTTTTTCTTTTTTCTTTTTTTTTGCTAGTTGTTTGCAGAAAATCTGTGAGCAGATAAAAATTTCCCTAAATTTCTTGGCTTGTTGGATAAACCCCCTTTATTGATTGATTTATTTGTGTTTACTTTGGCAATAGACAGAACCCGTTCCAGTTGCAGGCAGCCAGCCTGCCTGTGACCCATCCCAGGCAAGCCAGGGATTTTTTCTCCTCTCCTCTCCCTCTCCCTCTCCCTCTCCCTCTCCCTCTCCCTCTCCCTCTCCCTCTCCCTCTCTCTCTCCTCTTCCCTCTTCCTTTTTCTCTTCTTCTCTCACAAACACCAACTGGTGGAAAGTGAATAATTCAGCTTCTCCTTCTCTCCATGACATGATGGGTCCTGGAGTGGGATCATCACGGCTATTGCTAATTTGTGTAAAGATCTGCAGGAATAACCGTGGAAAATATTTAGCATTGCTCAGCCCCAGATATAACATGATTCAATATGTCTCACAATTATGCTCAGTCTAAAATTATAGGCCCTTAAATACCTTGCCTACCCCTTGCAGCTGGTAATGTCTAAATATAGGGGCTTCCTCCGCTGTGAGCAGCAGTATTGTTGGAGGGGACGTGATGGGGACACTCAGGTCAACCTGCAACACCAGCTTTTCTCAATTTCTTTGCAAGCTTCGCCAGCCTGTTGCATCCCCCGTGGTGCAGGGATGGGACCACAGCTCTGGTGGGCTCAGGATCTTCCCGGGCTCGGGCAGCACCACCTTCCCGCCTGTCCCAGCGCCCCCCAGGCACGGCCCTGCCCCTGCCCAGCAGCCTCGGGGAAGGAAAGAGCTCTTTCAACTTCTTATTTCCTGGTTGGGCTTTATTTTTCTTTCCACCACCTCTTGAACCCCGGACATGGAAATAAGGGCTGGCGTCCACAGAGCTGAGAAAGTTCTCAGCATCTTCTTTCCTTCCTGCAGACATCAAAAGGGGATTGTGGGCTCGATCGCGTTTTACATCATGGCTGATTTTGATCCTTTAATCATAGGAGACATAAATCTTCTTCCTCTTTCTTTCCCTGTTTGGGTGTCGATGCTTTCCTGTGTTAGGAAGTTTCCCAGGAGAACATGCAAGTGGGTTTATACACTGATTTTCACCTTGGTGATTCTTATCACTCCTGTTGGATAACAAACTGACAGCGTTCGGAAAGGCGTCCTTTCTGCCGGGTGCAGAAGGGAGAGCCGGGGCCTGAGCACTGCCAGGTTACCGCTGACCCACGTCCCTCAACCCCAACACATCTTCTAAATACCTCCAGGGATGGTGACTCCACCACCCTGCCTGACCCAACTCCCTTGGTCACAGCTTCCTTCACATCTCTGATGGGAGGTGAAAGGACCTAGAGGGAGGCAGGAAGATGAGAAAAAGGTGAAGTCTAATGAATAGGAGTGAGCAGGGCCAGAGCTGCAAGTGTTGGCATTTCTTAGCACTGTGCTGTTGTTCCAGCAAACAAGAGTCGTTTGTGTCACTGCCTGCATCTTCACCTTCCACATGCTCATCCTCAACATCCCCACGGCAGCTGCAGTGACTGCAGCCTGGACAAGTCACTTGGGACAATACTGATGTAGTTCTGCTGCCTTTCTAATCTGCTGGAGAGGCAGGAGTACCTCAGTTACACAGAGAATTCTCTTTTTCCTTCGTGCATGACTGTGAAATTGCTTTGGAGACAGGATGGGGACATGGACTGCTAACTACCTGGAGCTGGTCACCCTTCTCCTCCTCCTCCTCCTCCTTTTCTGAGCACTGCAGTGCTGCCCAGGGCTGGCCATGGAGGAGCACCCCAGGCATCACCCACCACTGCCCGTTCCCTGGGCTGTTTGTAATGGATGGCAATCACTTGAATGCAGAAATTGCAGTGATTTACTGCCAGCAACATGAAAAAGAAAAAACAAACCAAAACAAAAAAAAAACCTCCAAACCAAAACTGGGAATGGGGGGAGGGGGAGGGAAGGTCATTCCAGTTTCTTCCTGCTTACACCCCTCGCAGCTTTCGGATACAGGATATCGCTGAATGGCAGCCTCCATGCTGCATTTATTTTTAAGCCACTGATAGCTTTCTAAGTGACCTCGCTGTACATGAGCAACATCAGCCAAGAAGCTGTTTTTTTCCGGCCCTTCGACGTCAGATTGCTTCCTTTGACACCTCTGAGAGCCAAAAAATGGGAAGCATTCTCTTCCCAAGGTGACTTTATTTTATTTTCTTTCCCCTGTGATAGTACCGCTGGGTCTCTCTCAGGCTCGGGGCCGGCACGGCAGGAATGGCACTGCCCTGGGGACACGGCAGGAATGGCACTGCCCTGGGGACACGGCCCCGAGGTGAAAGCTGGAGGTCACTGCTTTAGGGCAAAGGTGCCCAAATTATCCACTCCCTGGGAAAAAAAAATACTGCCTTGGCTGGAGCTGGAGTTAGGGCAACTTCACCTCGAGTTAAAGGACTCTGGCACACACTTGGAAAGTTCTTTTCTTTTTTTTTTTCATTCTTTTTGGGTTGTTTTGTTTTGTTTTTTTTTCCTCTTCGGGGCAGCTGGGGCTTTCCAGGATATCCCAGCTCCCAGCTCTGTAACTTGTTTACTGTAGTCTTAGATTTAGTGCAAGTTTTTCAAGCTCATTCACACCCGAGTGCAAGGAGCGCTCTGGCAGGAGAGGTGCTGAGACTCCAGGAAAACGATTCACCCCTGCTTTGAAAGCACAGGGAGTTTTAAGCACCCTCACTGAAAATGAGGATAAAGGCTTCTGGAGCCTATTTTGGGCTTTGCAAGGGAGCTGGGAGGGGGACTGAGCAAGTTGTTTGCTTCGTGCCTCAGTTTACCCACTTGAGAACCGTGGCTGTGCACTGATTAACAACTGCTGTGCCCTTCAGCACCAGTTTGATGGGGATCTTTCCATCTGCTCCTCATCTACAAACTGCAAGAGAGGCTTTTTAATAAAAAAAAAGAATGGTTCCAGCTGGAGGTGCAAGGGCAGGTCTCAGCTGCATCTCATCTTCTCAGCATTGGGAATACACCTGAGCAGCCTCTGGAAACCAATAGGAAGGGCCTGGCTGGAGAAGACCCTCATGGGGGTGACTGATCCTGGGAGGTGCTGCTCTGCACTGGCCTCTGGGGTTGTTGTGGGGTGGGAAAAAGGGGAAAGCATCAGGCTGGGAGGTGGTGGGCTCCCATCCCTGGCTCTGCTTTGTCCCTGCCCTGCCTCCAGCACTTCAAAGCAACCAGGCGCAAAAATCTGGCTGAGAGGTATCCTTCAAAGCCACTTCTTCCTGCGTCACTTGTCAAGGAGAGGGCACTGGGCTCAGATAGGGATTTCTGAGCTCAAAAATGTCAGGAGGAAGTGATGGACTCGGAGGAAATTCTTGCGACGGTCTAGGAGGAAACGGGAGATGTGAAAATACACGATGTATTTTCCTCCCACAAGCTGTGCGCTCTGTTTTTATTATCATAAACCTGGGCCCAGAGGATGTCAGCTTGTTTATTTATTTGTTTAAATGAGGTTTCGCTCCTTGTTCAAACATTCCCATGTTGGCAGCTGCTGCGCTCCCGGCCCATGTCCCAGTTCCCATCTCCCCTCCCCTAACCGGGCGACGTGTCAGCCTGGGCAGCGTCCTCGGCCACCGGTGAGGTGGGGGACACTGAAGACAGGGTGGGAGCTGGGTTGTCCCCTCCCTGGGGTCCCCCTGGCCATTGCAAGCTTCAGCAAGAGCCCCCCGGGCTGGTGGCACCACCACATCCCTATGTGTGGCACCGCTGCGTTGCCAGCACAGCCTCCCTGGGCTCGCAGCTTCTCTCCCTTGGAATAAAATGAGAAATATCAAATTTTTTGGCCACATCTGTTGCCTTGCCACCACCAGTGTGCAGAGCAGCTTCAGCAAGTATATATAGCTGGACATGGCACCATTAGCCCACTTACTGTTGTTTCGGAGCAGGGTCAGGAATAACTGCTGTGAATAATCCCACTGCAGCACACCCAGAGCAGCCCATGCTGGCTCCCGAGCCTTCCCATGGGCTGGCCAGGCAGCAGTGACCCACAGGTGATGGTGGCCCCTTACACCTGAGCTCCCTGGCCACTTAGTGCTGCTGCCCCATAGTACCCCGATGAGGCTGAAGGATGCCCAGAGTCCTGCATGGACCCAAATAACCTGGGTGAGAGAGCAGCACCCACCGTGCTCAGCCCGGGTCCTGTTTTCACCACTATGGAGATGAGGAGGGGGTTATTTATTGTCTTGCAATGTCAACCAGGCCCTCGGCTGTGGCACCTCTTCCCCGGGCAAGGCAGCATTGCTCCCACGGTGGTGGGTGCCCCTGGCACCCCTGGCTGAGCTCTGCTTCTCCTGGCAGGGTCAGAGCAGCCGGAAGCCCCCTCTCACCCCAGTGTGGTGGGGAGCCGCAGGAGATGCACCTGGGAGGAGAAGCACTTTGCTGGAGGAAGAAAACAGGATCTAACATATAAACAACATCCTCAATGGCTCAGCAAGTGAGTCGCTCTTTCCAGAGACTGTTTTTGAGCCATTGTTGTGACCACCACGGTTCCCTCCCCACCCCCAAAACGACAAAGTGCAATTAAACCGAGATGGTAGGAGCCACCAGAGCCCAGATGATGGTGCTGCCCTGCTCCTTCTTGCAATGCCCTGGACCACCCACCTAGGGCAGGTATTGCAGAGGTGGAGGGTAAGAATATTATTGCAGGCTCTCTTCCAGGGCAATTCTGGTTTCAAACATGGGTAGGATGTGTTTTCCACCCCCCAGGCCCTGAATATTCAGTCCAAGGCTTATTAGGGTCTGCAAGACACCAGTGAGTAGTGGGAAGAGAGCACTCCTTGGGACAAAGTGAGGCTTCCCCAAGGAGTCCCTCATGCTCCTTCCAGAGTTGTCCCTACACAGCACTCCCCACGATGAAGATGTTTTTTCTAGCTAATGAACCTTTATTTTGCATCCATATGGTAGAATCTCTGCATGTTTCTGGAAGGGATCATCCTATAGTCTGTCTTCCGTGGTCACGGCATTAGAGCACTCCTCACAGCCCCTGAATTTTGGCTGGTATTTTGACTGAAAACAATTTTAATTTAGGAAAACCAACCAAACAACTTGTTAATTTGTTTTTCACTACTTATTCCTTTCTTTCCTGCTGTAAGGCACAGATGACTGAGTGCAGCACCGCCGGCAGCCAGCGAGGCCAAATCGCTGCGCTATCCCAAAGGGATCCTTCTGGGCAGGCTGGGAGCACGGGCTGTTCCTGCACCACATCTCCCACAGCCTGACCCCCTCCAGGCTTTGGGGTGCCTCCCTGCCACCCCAGCTTATTATTAGTGTCCAACTGTCACGATATGACCCCATTCCCAGATTTATTTTCTGATTTGTTTGGATGAGAACTAAGTGTTTTCTTAACCTTGGGAACTGTTGCCTGTGGCTGGGCAGGCTGCTGGGCTCTCCTGGTGCATGCAGGAGGTAAATGTCCCCTTGTCCCCTACCCTGCAGCTCTTGGTCAGTGTTGTCCTGGTGTTATTTCCAGCGTTTCTTCTGCCCAGTTATGAGAGGCCCTGTGACATCCCCCTGGCACCACCCCACAGCCCAACTTTCCAGCTGTGGCTTTAGCCAAGGTCCCTGCGTGGGAGCCTCTCCCCACCACCCTGCAGCCCTGTGGGCCATGCTTGGGCTCCTGCTAAGAGCTGAGCCCACCTCCTGCCCTGTCTGCAACCCTCTCATGGCCACTTCCCTCCAGGTGACTCAGACTAAAGGTTAATGTGAATCTATCTGCATGGGCTTGGACCTGCCCACCTCCTTCCATCCCCTGGCTGAAATGCTGCTTTTTTTCTGCCTGTAAAGATCAACCAATGCTGGTTTCTTCCATTTTTCCTTTTTCCATTTTCCATTATTTTCCTTTCTTTCCCCAAACCTCACTATGGAAGCCCTGCCACCTCTATGGAGACCCCATCCCACCTTGTCCTGATTCTGGTCTCCCTACTGGGGAGCAAAGGGGACTCCACCTGCACCCTTCCACCTGCCCACGGGATGCACCTCAGCCCCACCAGCCCTGGGGGGCTGGGGCATGGGACTTCCCAAAGGGTTAAGCTGCTCCCCAGCACAGGAAACCTGCAGCCAACGCCAGATTCCCAGGGAGGAAACATGCTGTTTATTGTGGAAGAAAAGGTAAGCGAAGCGTTAACGCGATCACCCGAGCAGAGGTCAGCAGCGTATCCTGCTGCAAACTTCCTGAGTAACCTCACACCAGAAAACAACAACCCTGGGAGGGGATGGGACCGTGGCACGTTTGTTTTTAACTCCCATCACCTTGGACCTACTTTCTCGCCGGTGCTCGTGGCTGCCCACATGCCCACCCTGTGGAGCGGGACCTGCCCCGGCGCCCTCTCGTCCCTCCAGCCCCAGCAGCTGGGCTCTGGGGTGGCTTTTTTATTGTTTCTCTTGTGTGCCTGGTTGTGTATTTTATGCCCTTCCCTGGGAGGGAAGCGAAATGCAGCTCTGGAGGTTTCAGGCTCTCGGGGAGATACAGGCAGGAGTGGGAGGAGCGGAGCAGCCCCACGCCAGAGCTCTGCGAAGCCGACAGAGGGGAAAAGCCCCTGAAACTTTCCACACTGTCATGTCTTGTGGCCCTCAGGACACGGGGCACAGAGGGCTGGGGGCAACCCGGGGGGCAGGCTGATACTTGGGGAAACCATGAGCGGGACCAAACTGCTCCACTGACTTCTCCAACCTGCAAAAGGCAGCAGAAGTGTCTCCGCTGCTTCTTCCAACCCCTGGCTGCTATCAGAACTCAGGCTCTTACAGTAGCTGAGGGTCCTGCAAAGGCAAACCCCCAACCTCTAAAGGTAGAGAATGCCTGAGATGTGATGCCCAAAATGATGTTTAGGCAGAAGTGACTCAGGAGTTTAAAAACCGAAGTGTGATGCAACTGGTTTTATTTGCATACACACACACGAGCAGTGGCAGGTCGTGACCAGCAGATGAAGCATCACTGGGTGGTTCCTTAGCAAGTGTCTGGTGGAAAGAGGAGACTCCTAGAAGAGGTCCAGTGTGAATATTTTTCTAACCTTGTGGACAAAATGAGGACAAGATCCAGGTCTGAAGCAAGATGCTCAGCCTGGCAAGCTGCAATAGAAGTCACTGCACATACAAGTGTTTCCATCTCCAGGTCTTGAGGTATTGCCAGATCTCGGGTGTCAGAGAGCAGCCCACACCACTGAGCGAGGGTTTCTGCCACCTCCCTGGATGTGGCCCAGAGCTGAGAGCTTTCTCTCCTTGCCAACCAGTTTTAAAAGATCTGTATTTTTGACAACACGGATCCAGCACTTGAGCTGAACCAGCTCAGATCCCACTTTGGGGCATCTGCTCGTTACTGTGGAAGAAATGTCCTGGCTGAGCTGGCTGACTCGTGGCTGGGATGCTGTCCCACGCAGATCATGGGCACTGAAGAAACTGCCGGGTGTCACCTGCCTGTGTCCTCTACAGCTGTGTCCTCCTGTCCCTTTACATTTGCTTTCCTTTATATTCCTTTCCCCAAGATGTATACTCCAAAGGTCCCAGGGCCCAGATACACTTAAAGAGGATCAAAGAGTCTTTCAGTCTTCTCAGCAGCTACCGACACGCCGGTGGTGGCCAAGTTCAACGGACTGGGCTGAATTTTTATTCCTTCTTTTTCCTTTCCTTGGGACTCTGCCAAAAGACCTGTTTCACAGCCACCACCACCGTGGTGGCTTCCTGTGCTCGGGATTTATTTTGCTTTGGAGGGTTTGACAAGATGGGAATATACATGCAGCGATGGGGAGGCGATGGGGAGGCGATGGGGAGGCGCGGGACAGCCGAGCAGCCGTACGCCCTCGGAGCAGAGCACGGCTCCAGGGGAAGGCGATCGATGCCGTGATTAGCTATGCTAAATTGAAATCTTATGATCTTCGGGGAGGTTACATAAAATGCCAATTAGTATGTGGTCTACATTGTTTCATATAAATGTTTTTCATTATATTTTGCTGTCAGCAAATGCTGGTGTGAAACCAGTTTTCATCCCTCATATGGCCACCATGAGGAGGTTGGGAAACGCGTGTTAGCACGGCTGGAGTCTTCCTTCCGACAGATTTGTTGTCTTGGTTACCCAGCACCGGAGCAGCATCTTTTCCTTGGGCAGTGGGATGGACACTTTGGTGTTGGAAGGGACAAGCCCAGTGGTCCCCAGAGCTGGTTCCCACCTGAGGGGTGCACCCGGCGCTTCTGGTCTGCTGCAACCGCTGCTTCCAGTCGGGTTTTTCACACCATTGCTGTGTCGGTAAAGTGCTGAGTCACAGCATTCCCTGCGAAATAGCCGCAAGGGACTCCTGTTTGTTAAGATGTCTGGGATGCTTCCTATTAAATAATAACAAAATGCTGTAATAATAACTTGGCAGCTCTCTGCCTCCCTCAGTCTGATGCTCCGTGCGGGTTTGCTTTCCCAAAAGTCCTGTAAGTACCTCGACAAGTTGCACGATAGGAAGGAAGGCCACTTCACTCTTGACTCTTGCCTGAATAAGAGCTTAGAATGAGCAACTATCTTCAGTTGATGGAAAGGATGAGAAATAGGTCTTTGACCCCCGTTCACTGGCAGCAGCCAGGGTTATTACACACTATATTTCCTGATAAAGCAGGGACAGGTTATGGGTTTTGCAGAGCTGTGGTCTTGGCAGGTTTTGGCAGACGTGTAGGTATGGGTCAGCACTGGCTTGTTTAACCTCTTGGAGAAGGATTACAAAACCACCAATGTTTAAGAATATAAAGTGAAAAGCAGGAGAGTTACTGCTGGCCTGCTCTCCGTCTGCTCTGCACCCCTGCTTCGTGCTCTTCAGCAACAGCAGGTTTTACTTCATGTATAGTGTCAAAGACTCAGCTGAGTTTTATGGGTGTATCACTGTTTTGTTTTCGTTATTTACTAAAGAAACTTGTCAGTTTGCTGGTTGGGTTTATCAGCTCTCCTGGCCGAGGTGGCACCGGCTGTCTCTGCCCGAGGTGCCAGTGCAGCAGGGCACGCTCTTCCTGGGAAAGCTTTCCAAAGTACCACATTTTTTCCCCTGAAATTCAGGGGGATGGAAGCTGAACCAGATGGAAGATCAAATGCCCTGCACTGACTCCAATATGCGGGTTTTTGTGTTTCAGATGAGAAACTCCGGGCAGAGGGTTTGTTAAAATGCTTTGCCTGAGTTATTACTAAACTTTGTAAATCTTCTGGACAACCTGATCCTAAGTTGCAGAATTTCAATCTCCTGGCGTTTCAGACAGTCTGTATTTGACACAGGTTCTGCTTTACTACTTCTCCTACATTTGCTCCTTAAGAAGTCAGGCATTTTCCTGTTCCCTTTGAGATTGCTACTGGTTTTGCTGGTGGCCACACTGAGGACATCATCTCATCTTCTCAGGAGCAAGCGAGAAGCACTGTGGATGGACACTTGGCCCTGTGGGACTGGGTGATGCCAGAGGCAGGAACAGCACCTGTAGGGGGAATGCTCTCCCTCAGGACATGCCTGAGCTGTGGGTCACTGGGGCTGGCAGAGTGTGTTGGGAGCCATCCCTCTGGGGTCACTCTACGTCACCCTCAGCAGCCACCTCTTAGGGACAGGTTGCTGGCATTGAAGCTCATCTGCCCCAGTGGGGCAGCTCTTTTGGCCTTATTAGGATTTCTGGAGTGTAATGCATCCTGCTTTTTCTCTGCATGAAAATAACTCAATAAGTCTTTTAATAAAGCAGAGAAATCTCCAGGAAACCCACTGCACCGATTTCCTGTCATTACACAAAGTCTAGACAAAGGCATCTCTAAAAACTGTGGTTCTGGTGACTCTCTTCAAGAAAAACTCTTTTAAGCTAGAACAGGTTCAGAGAAGTTCTATTAGATTAGATGCCTGGAACATGGAACTGCTCCTATACCAGGAAAATAGGAGAGGTTGGTTTTGCTCAATGAAGGCTCAAAATACAAGTTGGATGAGCTGTAAACTACTGGAGAAGGCAAAGCTGACCCTGAATGCAGCAGGGAATGTTCCTACCCGTCAGAACAAGAGGGACTGGAGCAACCTGCTTGTACCTGTAGCAAAGGCATCAACCAAGCATTAAGGATGGAGTTTTGAAAGGGGTGTTGTGCAATGGCGAGGAGCATCCGCAAGCCTGGCTTCACAGCTGGTGTGGAAATGTTTCTAAAAACAAACACAGCAATTTACTGTGTCCTGAACCAGTGATGAAGTCTGGGCTGCAGTACAGAGAAGGAGAATTTACCACTGATTTAATATGATTAGGATTTTTTTTTCCCCATGAGTTGGTGTCTGTCTTTTCACATTATCTGGAGGGTCGGTGTGGAGCCCTGAGTCAGGAAAACAGCTAACTTCAATTCATCCCTATTCGCAGCAGAAGTCCTTGGTTTGACTTCAGAGTGATCCATGCATGTGCTTAACATTAGGGCTCTGCTTACAGGCTGTCCTGAATAATACTCTATAGTGTATTTTGAGAACTCATTTTTACTTTTTATTACAATAATAACCTCTACAGTGACATGAATTCCAACACGAAGCACCGAGAAATAGCATACCCGTCCAAATGGTTTTCCCTGTCACACTGTTATTAGAACACAGATTAGGAGAGCAGCGTGTTAGAAGACAAAGCACTTTCCAGAAGGCATATTTTTCTCAACCCCTCTGCAGCACAGCAGTTACTTTAGAGTCAAAGATTAATTATATTTCCGAGTCTGCTTCTGCAAATTATAGTCAAACGGATCGTTAAAAGAGAAGGACAGCCGGGACCACTGCTAGGGCACTGCTTCCGAAGGGCCCAGCCCGTGGAGGTGCTGAGCTCCTGGAGGTTAGCTTGGCCTTTCTTTCCCTATTTCCTTTTCAAGTTTCATGCTGGCATTCTGTAAAATGATGTGTCTGAAAAACAGTCCTGCTGTGATTCTGACAGTGCATCGCATTGCTCCGAGAGCAGAGCTACCACGGCTCCTAAGCCTGGGATTATAACAAACAGCCCGTCCTACAGGACATGGAGATGTCTAAGATTTGGTAATTAACTCCTAAGCCCTAAATAGCAGCATCAGACACAATACAAATGACGCCCCTAAGGCTTGATGGGGAGGCAGGAAAAACCCCAGATGTATTACTCGGTGTGATGAAGACAAGGAAGGTGGAAGATGACTCGGACTCTGCCAGATGTAGGTCTGTCCCTCTGCTACTTCTCCAGCTGCTGGGAAGCTGGTGATGGGATGGGGCAGTGGTGCCCGCCGTGGGTGTGTGCAGGAGGAGAAGGGAAGGACCTGATCTAGGTGTTCCTGCTCCAGCAGGGGGGTTGGACTAGATGATCTTTCAAGGTCCCTTCTAATCCCTGATATTCCATGAGTCTGTGTGATTCTGTGACCACGGAGCTGGGGTGGCTCTTCTTGCATCACTCAGGCTCTGCACCCTGACACTCATGCTGCAGGCAATTCCTGTCAAACCCTGACGGCTTTTAGGCCAAATTTGCTTTAGCCAGGTTTAAAAAAAAAAAAGTGTATTTCTTTAAAAGCAAGCAAAGAGGAAAAGTCAAATCCTTACACTCAGGCTGGTGCTTTGTCTCCCAGTTACCAGTGCTCTGAGAGCCCCAGACACAGCTCTGCAGGAAGGAGGTGATAAGCTCTGGCTTACTCACACTCCTCTCTCAGCTCCTTCAGGGGAGAGGAATGATGACGAGATTTCCACTTAAAATTAAGCTGCAGAAGGCAAAACAAAACTCAGAATCAGCTAATTTTATCTGTGGTTTAAAAAAGAAATGGCAACCAAAAACAACAACAACAAAAAAAAGGCCAGGCCAGTTTAAAAAAACACAGGGAGAAATGAGCAATATCTGCCAAATAAAACCATTCACTCACTCCTCATATTAGTCAGGAGAGAAACAAACCATTAGAAGGCCACACAGTGAAACAGATCCCCAGGTATAATTAGAAAACAGACGAGCCAAGGAGTCGAGCTCCTCCAACTGCTCCGTATGTTCTCGGGAAACAGGACGTTGCAAAGTGGTACCAGTGCCCCCGGAGACAGACACGCTTGTCCAGACCATCTAGCCCCTGCAGAATACAGAGGAGATGGAGCCATTGAGCCAGTCTGCTGCCTGGGCTTGCAGTTGTTTGTGTCGCATCTCCGTTCCGCTGTGGTGTGTGGAAACCCACCAGGACTCACCTCCGTACCTGGTGGCTGCTGAGAAGCAGGAGGGCACCTAAAAGTAAGCCTGAGGAGCAGGCGGTGGTTCCTGGAGACACAGCCAGTGCCCCTCCTGCCAAACTTTGCTTATTTTTCCCAAAGTGAGGAAGTTGCTGGGCTGGAAGGAGCAGAGCGGTGATGTGAGGAGCATCCCTCAGACCCCAGCACCGCTGGATATTGGAGAGGAGAAAGAGTTTATCTGCACCAGGGAGCACCAGGCCAGCGAGGAGGAGACACAGCGGTGACCCAGGAACATTCCTGCAAATCATTTTGCTCAGGCTAATTTTTCATGGTAATGGCTTCACACACTGCCCCAACTCCTCCAACCCCTCTGGCCTGTGCCCCAGGCCCCAACAGCATCAGGACCATGGCACCACTGTTTCCGTCCCCTGAGTCAAGTGGCAGACCACCACCAACCTTGGGCACGACATGACCTTCTCCAGGTGGTTGCTCCTCGCTGGGGGGGAACCCAAAAGTGCTGCATTTTGTCCCAGTCCAAGTTTCACCACTTATTTTCATGTCAAAGGCCCCGTTCCTGAGCGAGCTGAGATCTTCATGGCCTTCTGCTTGCTGCTTTTGGCATGTGCCTGCATGTGCTTTACTGTTTGTGCCTCTGCAGACATATTTTGTAGGTGCAACTTAAGCAAAACTTTTGATGTGTTGAGCTGAGAGGTCACCCAAGGAATGTCAGTATTTGTCATCAGGAATACGGGCCAAGTCATACTCACCTTCTCTGAAAATAACCCCTTTGAAGTCAGGAGAAGCACTCATGAGCAGAAGGGGAAGTGTTTGGGCAGTAGAACATAAAGGTAAATTTCACATCATGACCTTTTATTCTTTTTTTGTTGTTGTTATTATTTAAATTCATTGTCTTAGGGACGTCTTTCCTCCCTTCTTTCCTGCCTTGAACTCGACACTAAGGTTGGTCAGACAAAAACTCAGACACCCAATAAGCAATGGAAAAACTCGTCTGATAGAGTTCAAAGGGCTGGGAAATGTAATTTCTTTACTAAGTGCTGAGTATAAGGTGAGTTTACACAACTCTGTCCTTCGGGGTACTGGGAAGGTGCTGAAAATATAGTAAAGCAAGCAGCTTTGTTTTCTGGGACAAAATTAAAAAGATACTGGGAAATAGCACAAATAGAGAAAAAAATCCTCAGAAAAGTTGGCAAGACCTTTGTAAAGACAGTAACAGATGCCCCCAAAGAGGAAATTACAACATGTGGCAGCTGTGCTTTTTTGGTTAAGCAACTTTTTGTAAAAGTTCAAAGCATCTGGGGAAGGTAACTAGTAACAGCGTGAGACAGATTTATGGAGCCCACACATGGCAATATTCTTTGTATAAAATTAGTTAAAAAGCCATTATATCCCTAGATGAAGAGATTAATTCCTACGAGTTTGCATTCTTTGAAGAGCAATCGTATTTCGACTTTGTAAACTGGAAGAACTGAGTAATTTCTTGGATTAACTGATCACAGGAGTTGTAATCCATAATAACAATCCAGGCAAGGCTGCCAGGCTCTGTTTCTCCGAGGATTAGGGTAATGAGCTGATCTGACATTAGCAGAATGCATCCCAGACTGCAGCCCCGTTACCTGGAGCTCACGCCTGGATTCAGAGAGATGAGGCAGTTAATCAAAGCTGTCAGTGTGGGTTTTTTTAGTATGGGGGAACTCACTGTTTAGGCGAGCTGCTGGGTTGAGAAATTTGGGAGAAAAGCTTCACATGCACTCGTGGTGCATGGCATGGGCACTGCCTGGGCTTTGCAGGCAGCCTCCTATGTGCTACCTATATACACACACCTATGTATCTATATATTTCTACACACATGTGTGTGTCTATCAAAGTCCCTAGAAATGGCCTTTCCAGCCATGAAAAGGACTTATTCCCTCTTTTTATGGCAATTTTTGTGGTTCTGTGCTTGGAGTTCTGGTGACAGCCAGAGGAGACTCTGGACATCTGCTGCGGGAGCTGCCACGTGACAGAGAAAGAAGAAAGGCTCAAGTTTGTAAATGCTTTGTTTAGAGCTAATAAAGCCCTAAACTTAATTTCTAAACAAGTGATTAACATTCCTGGAGCTCAGGGAGGCGGTGGCTACCTGCAGCCATAGCAGCTCTAAGCCTTTTCCTCACTGGTTCCCTCCCCGTCTGTGGCTTCTGCTCCTCTGTGAGCCACATTAGGGAAATGATGCTGCTTGAAATTAAACCAAACTTTATCTTTTTTTTTTTTGCTGCTGGGTTATTTTAAAGCCTGGGTGATGGTGCAGCTGTGCTGGCACGGCCAGAAGCCTTGCTCAGGGTGGCAGGAAGGTGAGCAGATGCTGCTGGGGAGAGGAGAGGACTCGGTGTCACCCCTGACCACTCCACGGTGTGAAACCACCCTCTGGGGCATCTCCAATGGGTTTGGGATCCTACCATCTTTCACCCCATCCCAGCTGCACCAAGATGCAGAGGTGGTGACACTCTGACAGTAGCTACTAAACCAAGTCTCAACAGTCCCGGATCCTTTTGCAATTGTTATGGTTCAGCAGAGCTGTCTCTGCAGAGAACAGGCGGTTTATCACATGTATTCTATTTCAGATCCTCTGTCAGACTTTGGGTTTTCATCCCAAAATCTTCAAGTTATTCTCTCCCAGACCAAATAACCCCTCTGCAGATGAGCAGTACGAGGCAGGGTGAAAAACCCAGCAGGTCCCCCTCGGTGTGCGCAGGGATGGGGAAACCCTACACGTGTCCTCCCACCCCCTTCTCCTCCCACCCTGCCCACCCCTGGTGCCACCCTGTCCTGGGGGTCACCACGCTGCAGTGTCCTGGAGGTGATGGTGGCCAGGAACAGGCTGGTGTCCCCCCCACAAGCCCCAGTCTGTGCAGGTGTTCCTGCATGGAGATGCTTTTACAGGAGGCAAAGAGCGGCCGGAGGAAGCCACAGTCACGCGAGCAGCATGTGGTTGAGGGAGCAAGCGCCAACATCTCTCACTCTCACTGTCCCAGCCTTGCTCCGAGGGCAACCTGATCTGCCTTTAATCTGCTCTGACCACAGGACAAATGGTTTAAATAAAAGCCTGCATGACTGAGTCACTCCATTTCTGGCTTTTATAGGACATGCTGAGGAGCGATGGTTTACTTTGCCTGAGTAACATAATTAATATAAGAGAAACATTTTTGTTATGTGGTAACTAAGAAAAAGGAATAAAAAAAAAAAAGAAGAAGAAGAAGAGAGGCAGAGAAATTTGGGTGGGATGTTTGTGCGTGATAAAAGGAAGATCAAGGGAAAAACAGTAGTCGCTTTTCTTGGAAGAGCAGGTAAAAGTACCGGCAGACAAACAGCTGGCAGCTGGGATGAGGACTCTGCTTGGGAAGCCAAGTTTTGTTCTGAGAGCAGAGACTGCCCTCACCCAGCTGAGGCCGAGCTGTCCTCCCCAGGTACCCACATCCTGCCCTCTGCCCGGGCAAGGAGCAGGGAGAGGCAGGGGCTGAGCGTTGCAGGGGAGAGCAGGACCACGGGAGATGCCCTGGGGACACTGTGGGCATCACGTGGCTGTGGCTGCCGTGGCCAAGGAGCACAAGGGGAACCAAGATGTGTGTGTGTTGGGGGACAACAGTCTGACCATGAGCCAGCAATGGGCATCCTGAGGGACATCAAGAAGAGTGTGGTCAGCAAATCCAGGGAGATCATCCTCCTCCTCTGCTCTGCCCTGGGGAGGCCCCATCTGGAGGACCAGAACCAGTTCTGGGCTCCCCAGCTCAAGGGAACTGCTTGAGAGGGGACAGAAGAGGCTACAAAGATGATGAGAGGCCTGGAGCATCTCTCTTATGAGGAAAGGCTGAGGGACTTAGGTCTTTTTAGTCTGGAGAAGAGAAGGCTGAGGAGGATCTGATCAACACCTAGAAATACTTCAAGGGTGGGTGTCAGGAGAATGGAGCCAGGCTTTTTCCAGTGGTGCCCAGTGACAGCACAAGAGGAACTGGGCACAAACTTGAATATAAGAAGTTCCACCTAAACATGAGGAGGAACTAGTTCACTTTGAGGGTGGCAGAGTCCTGGCAGAGGCTGCCCAGAGAGGTGCTGGAGTTTCCATCTCTGGAGACATTCAAATCCCACCTGGACACGTTCCTGTGGGACCTGCTCTGGGTGGACCTGCTCTGGCAGGGGGTTGGACTGGATGATCTCCAGAAGTCCCTTCCAATCCCAGAGCATTCTGTGACTCTGTGATCTGGGGACTTGGCCTCACCTGCAGTCACAGGCATGAAGCCTGGTATGCTGATGGGTGTCTGCTAGAACCAGTCCCTGCCCCTGCTCGGGCTGTGGTTTGCAACAAAATGTGTTCTGAGACTCCGCTCTGATTATTCACCATCATCTCCTTCTTGTCCAGGACTTGTGGCCTCCAAAAACCCCTCCTCAGAGCCACGCAATTAATCTTGGTTGGGGAGCTGAGGTACCTACATTTCATCCTGAGCCTCGTGGGAATATGTGAATATGAGCTCAAATGAAGGCTATTAAAGGATGAAGTTTAAATCCCATCAGCGTGGGTTCCACACATCACAAGCCAACAGCGCCTATAGGCAAATCTCTGCCTTTTCCATTCTTCTCTTTTTAATGAGAAAACTGCTAATGATTTTTGGTAAGCTTTAGGACATGTAAGGTAATATCCTGGTGTTAGTGAGAATAATGAGGAAATCCCACTGTCTTTCTGGGGCGTGGAATAGTTTTCACATCAAGCAATGCTCTTGCAAAGCAGGATTTGCTGTGCTGGAGGGGAGCACTGCTGCCTGCAGACACCTGGGTCCTTCCCTCTGCCAACAGCCTACACCTCCTCGAGATGATCTTCAAACCATCTCCCGGTCCTGCAGGTCTGGACATCCTTCCTGGCTGCCTGCAAAAGAGATCAGGGCTCGAAGCTTGAGGTCTCATCACCTTTGTCTCACCACGTGTGGTTGCACAGGACTTTCAGGGTCACTTCTCCGCGGCGTTTCAGCAAGGTGCCGGTACGTGGTGTTCGGGGCACGTTCCCAGCGCCCGTCGCTGCAGCACGGCACAGCCACTTTGAAGTGGGAATTCTGGTGCTTTTACAGCAAGCAGTGCAAGAAGAAGAATGTTCCCCTTTGATGTTTATTAGCTATGAGCATTGCTGGCCCCTTTTGGAGCTGATTTCATGCATGGTCCCATTCAAGAATCGGAAATACGTTGTACCAGCATTTCGAAGGTTATGAAATGCAGCATTTGGTGGGAAAGAGAAAGACAAATGAGAAAAATATGGTACTTTTTCATTGTCTGAAAGAAGTTATGGCTAGAAAAGACGGACTGTGTGTGCGAACTTGGAGTGATTAGCTCCTTCTCTACAACGTTGGCAGCTCTCTGTGTCGGGAAGCAGAGGCTCTACATGATTTTCAGCTCTGACCCAGGGCTGCAGCCCATACTTTGCAGGCATAGGACTTGCTTATGGATATTTCTTTCACAGTGTTTTGGGGTGATAAGCAAAACAAAGTCAGCAAAGACCATGAGATCCCTATGTACTTCCCTTTATTGTTTTTGGGTTATGCTTTTGCAGGTGAGTCAGTGTTTATCAATATAAAAATATAAGAAACAATGCACTATCAGAGTCGTATGTTTTCCCATGTGTTCATTGTCCCTTCACTTGCTGCAAAACCCATGTGAGGAGGAGTTAATGAGCGGACACCTGTTCTCTTGGCAGAGGCTGGGGTTTATTTTTAAGTTTTCAGCAGTCTGAAAGTGGTTGCAAGGACAAAAAAAAAAAAAAACCAAACCAACCAACCAACAAACAAACAAATAACCCCCCAGAAGCTGTGCCCTCACAGATGGGAAGGGGAGATGTTTGTGAGTGCTGGGATCTGGCTCCCCAAAGGGCCATAGAAGGAGGGTACTGATGTTTCCTTACCCTGAAATGTCCTACCAGGGTGCTAAATGCAGTAGTTAAGTTTTGCATGAAACACCGATCTGCTTTGCAGGGCTCATTCTCTCCGTCTATTACTTATTTCCTCACTCATTAACTGCTCCAGTAGCCTGAGACGCTGAGACCTTGCAGCCAGATTTCTTTTTTGAGAAACTCCTTGCTGTTAATAGAAGATCTCTCATCAGATGTGCTCTGAGCAACTCTTCTCTGCTGCTCCTCAGACCTTCTGGAAGCACACGCTTGTTTTGCAAGACTGTGTTTACACTCGGCAAATATGCAGAGAAATGGTCTTTCGCAGCAGCACTGCCCAGAATCAGGAACAGCCGCACCAGGGAATCCCAAAACAGCAGTAGGGGGGAGCAAAAGAGAAAAAGAAGTGGTGAAATCTTTTGAAATCCCTCCAAAATGTTTTTTTTTTTTTCTGTCCAGCTGAGGTGCCCCCTGAGATGGTTTTATCTGCGATACCATCTGTGGAGCATGAGGACAAGGGAGATGCTGCTGTCGAAGCAGGCAGAGGGCTGAGTTGGTGCCCACAGCGCTCCCTTCCGAAGCCTGAAATTTGTCAACCGGGGGAAAAGGAACCGCTCTGCCTGTGGCTTGCTTTCTCCCTGCTCCAACGCCTGGCAGACAGAGAGATAAACCAAGTTTAAAGCGGCAATTTGCAAGAGAATTGCAAAGCTAAAAGGCGACAATAGCACTATATTGGAGCAATTTTGTGTCACAATTAACCTGGGAATGGTGGCAGCTCAGGAGCAGCGAACAGTCCATCAGGGGAATAAAAGCAAAAGGCTCTGACGCACTCCCTGCCAACCTTCGGTAAATGCAGGGCTCTTTGCTTAATTCCAAATTTTCTTCCAATCCAAGGAGGCTGGAGCGATCACATGTCTGTGACTGTGTGTGTGGGGGGTGGTGGTTCGATTTTTTTTGGTTTTGTTTTGGCAGGCGGTGAAGCCATGAGGCCTGAACCTAAAGAGCATAAAGCAAAAATCCCCCCCTTGCTACAGGCAGATGGATTTAACAGCCCTCCTCTTATTCACGTTGTAAGTGTTTATATGGAAGGGCTCCAACTTTATGACAAATTTCACTAGTTTCCGGCCAAGCAGAGATCCTCTCCAGGGACACGAAATTTTGGGGGTGAACAACTTCCATCTGATCCGCAGAGCAGATCCGGAGTTAGAGGCATCACTAACAATTTGTGGTATCAGAGGGGCTTATCGAAGGACCTCCTGAAGGTCTCCAACCCCAGTTCCTGCTGACTCCAGTGGAGCCCTGCAAAGGTCTGCGTGAGCCAAGGAGGTCTCCTGCTGCTGCTGACCACGGACCTCTGGTGAGGAGCAGGCTGGGCTTGGCTCTGGAGAAACCCATGAGATATTGGGGGTCTTACTACCTCGCAGGACTAGGGCCTCTGGTGGGAGTCTACAGGCTTGATCTGGATGGAAAACAAGAGGCACCTGTCTGGTGGAAACACTCATTGTCCCAGGTGAATTCCCCCACATGTGAGGGACTACAAAGAAACCAACCATTTCTCACTGTGGTTTTCACAAGCACGCAGGTGCACCGTGATTTCTGAGAGGCAGTTTCCTCTCCTGGATAGTTTGCCTTAGTTTCTTCCCTGCAGAGACGTTGGGAGTGCAGAAATAACCACCCATCGAGCCGCCTGTGCTGGCACCGTGGGCGCAGCAGGGAAACAAGTGCGTGGCAGGAACAGGGAAAAGCTTTTGCAGCTGTGAAAGCCCACCAGTAACTCTGACTGGGGAAGGCTTCCCTCTGAACTCTTGCTCATGGGACATTTTGGAGGAAAACACGTTTTTTTTTCAGCTTTTATTTGCTTTTTCTCCTCATGTGGGTGTGTGCACATTCAGGGGCTCATTTGTCTACCACAATGAATTTCAAGTTGCATTTACTCCAGGTGTTGGTTTCCCAGCTGGTGTCACATCAATGTGGCTGTGGCATCACAACTAGCTGTGTGTGTGTATATATATATATATTTATGTCCGAGGTGGGTACTGTTCTGATGTCATGCAGCAAGATGATAATTCCAGCTGGGGAGTAGACAAGCACCAGGTTTCACCTTGAACAATAATGAGTTTATTTTTGTAGACCCACCCTTAGTTTTAACAAAAAGCAAAAGATACGGGACGGGGCGGGAGAACAATCTCAAAACAGAGTGTTCTTAAAGTTTCCATCAAGTGTCAGCTGCTCCTTAATTAGTAACCAGAGGGACAGGGAAGAAAGTTGCTAATTACGAGCACACCATAAAAATGTAAACACTGTGTCCCAGCTTTGTAATGTCAGCACCTTCCTGGGGATGCAGAAGTGAGTCTGCACTGGCTAATGAACGGAAAAATCATGGCATTTTTCTTGAACAGCTCACGAAGAGGCATCTGCAGTTATAAAATCAACTATTTCCTTTGGAAAAGGAATGAAAATATTTGACAAAAATGCCTTCAAGGTTGAGTGTGGTGGTGGTTTTGTGTTTGGTTTTTTTTTTTTTTTAAATATATCCCAGGAATAATCAAGATCTGCCGTTTTTGAAAGAGAAATCATAAATCAAGGTGGTTTTATGGAAAACCGTCGGTACTTGCGGCATTTTATGATGCCTGAGATCTTCTTCATTCCAGCTTCTTTTGTTTGCTCTTTCTGCCTGTTGAAGCCACGCTTGGAAATCAGTCCTGAAGTGGGGGAGATGGATTTGCTGCGGTGACAAACCCGGGAAAAGCAGCTCTTTGCTGAGAACTTCCTAGCGATTCGGCTTGAGTCCAATGGTTCTCTTTGCCAGAGATCATCCGAGGGAGGGCTTGGTTCTGATGCTCGCTCTCTTCTGCAGCCATCTCCTGCCCGAGAGCGAGGAGAGGGCTCATCCTGGAGGATGTTGAGCCTTTAGTCACCTGGAAATCCAAACCAACCTCTCAGGCCCGACACTCAGCAATGCTTGGGAAGCGAAGGAGCTCAGCACTCCTAAAAACAGACCAAAATTGTGTCTTGGTGGGCACAAAGTTGAATTTGTAATGCCTTCTCTCTTCTTCACCACCCTGAAGGAAGTGGTGATATAATGTTGTGTACAGATAATATGATGTTTGTGTCATAAAGTATTTTTAACTGCAGCTTTTTTTATTGAGAAGGAAGAAAAAGCGTTTCTAAAATGTTGTTTTCCTTTATTACTATGTGTATGAGGGGGTTGACACCTAATCCATGGACTCGTTCGCAGCAAGAGTGTGACAAGCCCTCCCAAACCCTGATGGAACTGCACAGAGGTGGCAGCTAGTGCCAGGTGGGCAGAACTTGCTCTCCATGTTGTCCATTGCCAACTCACACACTGGACTGTGACTGCTGGATAAATGAGCCAAAAAGAATTATTCCCAAACATCTTGCTGTCAGCATCCAGCCCCAGCATTGTGAGGGACAGCAAAGCCTCTGCTCCAGCAAGGCTGGAACAGAGGAGTCAATGGGAGAGTGTTACAAAGGCAGCACCTATGAAGACAGGCTGAGAGGGTTGGGGTTGTTCTGCCTGGAAAAGAGGAACTCCAGGGAGACTTTATAGGAGCCTTCCAATATCTGAAAGGGCTACAGGAGAGCTGGGGAGGGACTCTTGATCAGGGAGTGGAGCCACAGGACAAGGGGTAGTGGTTTTAAATGGAAAGAGGGGAGATTTAGATTAGATACCAGAAAATCATTCTTTAGTGTGAGGCTGCTGAGGCACTGAAACAGGTTGCCCCAAGAAGCTGTGGCTGCCCCATCCCTGGAGGGATTCAAGGCCAGGCTGGATGGGGCTTGGAGCACCCTGGTCTGGTGGGAGATGTCCCTGCCCAGGGCAGAGGGGTTGGAACTCGAGGATCTTTAAGGTCCCTTCCAGCCCAAACCATTCTGTGATTCTATAACCAAACTACGAGCTAGTTCTGAATAGAAGGGATTCCCTGGAGGTCAGGAGATGGCTTTGAACAGGTTGAGTCGTTAAATGGATGTCGGGGTGATTGATGAACCTGCATCACTCGCTGCAGCAAGATGAGCGCATTACCTTGGGAGTGTGGGTTGCAGCTGATCAGCTCAAGTACGACCGGCTGCCAAAAAGGCGAGGGAAGTTCATAAATTACCCCAGAGTTATGGAAACAGATCCTTTCTGCAGAGGGACCCGGGGAGCAGCAGCGTCCCTGGGTAGCCCATCTGCATCCCATAAAGAAAGGGATACCTGTAATTAGTGCCATGAGCTATCACGACCAGGCACAGCACACGTACGTCTCCATCCGAGAGGACAGTGCTTTTGCGAGTGGGAGCCTTTCATACGGAAACAACCAAGGCAGCTGAGAGCACAGTTTCACTGGAAGGCGTCCAGTCAAGATGTTTGAGGCAAAAGCTTGCTGTTGCCAGTATGGGAGAAATCTAAGATTCAGAGCTGATTGCATTTCCAAGAAACAAAACAGGGAAACTTGGACACCGCCGTGGGTTAGGTGCACTGGAGTTCATACCACACAGCCTCCCCATTGGCCTTGCTTACAGCTTCTGGGTGCTCCAGTGGGGTGCCCAGGTGCCAGGATGCCAATCAGTGAGGTGCCCAGGTGCCAGAATGCCAGACAGAAACCAGATGTCTTGAGAAAATAGGATTTTGTTCGTATTCTTCAGAGCCACGAGGCTGAATGGGGGAACCTGGGATCCATTTTTCTTCCTGGTGCTCCCCTGCCTCACTCTTATTGAGACTTAAACAGAAGGGCAAGGAGGCCACTGCAGAGTAAAGGAGGCCCTTAATTTACCATAAAAAGAAGAGGACTGGAGGTTAAGGTTTTATCGGATTACAGTGAAGGCTCTTTGCACCCGGGAGACTGTGGTTTGATTCCCGGCACCACTGGCAGGGCTGGAAATCATAACCACAGATTAGAGCCATAAGCTTCCAAATTTTCCATATTCCAGCCATGGATGCTGCTCCCCAGCGTGGCTGCTGCCCCCTGCCAGCCTTGTGCCAGCCCCCCCAGGATCTGCAGTGTCCCCCTGGGCAGGACCTTCAGCCAGGCTCCAGGTCTCTGGAGGTATCAAGGTATGGGATCCAGCCTGGGTCTGTGGAGACCTTTGCAACTGTGACATGGGAAAAAGAGCAAGGTCACACCGTGTTATCTATTTAATTATCCAGCAAGAGCTGGCAAATGACCTGCCTTCTTCAGTATTCTTTTATCCTACTGCTTCTCAGATGAGAAGTCTCCTTCCTCCCAGCAGCCGCAGTCACAGAGTGAAGTAAGCAAAGCAGATTATGGCAAACAAAATTTCCCCTCTATAAACAATTCTTCTTGGGTTTTGTTTTTGTATTATTTTTTTTTCCAGGCTTAATTTTCATCAGGACAATAATTTTATTAGCATAACACATCTTCTTTCAGCATAGAGAGTGCTGGCATTTTGTTTGCCAGCTTAGCAGAGGGAGCAGCGGGCAGCTCCACAGAACCAGGGATATGCAAGGATGGAGTTCACCTGATGCTGTGCATCTGCTACCTGGAAGATTTGTCTGTATCTGAACCTGGAGAAAGAAACAACCAAGAAAGCAATTGTACCATTTTCCTTCAACCTGTTGTTGCACTTGGTGCATAAAACCCCTTATGCTCCTGTTTGCACACAAGGAATGTGCAAATTGGTTGGGTTCACACGCAAGGCTCACCCGCAATTTTTCCTCTTTCTCTGCTGTCCCATGGACTCACAGAAGGCCAAGGCTATCTGGTATCTCCAGGGACCTGCTAGTCCCCTGGCTAAAGGCAGGGTCACCCAGAGGAGGGTGCTCAGGACAGCATCCAGTCAGGTTTTGAGTATCTCCAAGGATGGAGACCCCACGACCTCTCTGCACATCTCTCTGCAATCAGCACATCCAAAGCAGGCTCCGAACCCCTAAACCAGTGAGCAACAAGGAGCCAAGGGCAAAGAGATTAAGCTTGAAAAGTTGTTCTAATTGCAATGGCCTCTTTGGTTGGATGCACACAGTGAGGCTGCAGCCTTCGGAGGGAAATTCCTTCTCCTGGGCCTGTATCACAAACGTCAAAATAGCAGCGTGGAAAAGTGTCACATCCATCACGGGGTGTAGACCATAAACTCTCTTTATTCCTTCATCATTTTCCATAGAATCATAGAATCAATCATGGATTCATAGAATCATTTTGGTTGGAAGAGACCCTTGGGATCATTGAGTCCAACCATCAGCCCTAAACCATCATTGCTGCCAGCGAGTCCAGAGGAACCTCATGGGAGGTGGCAGGGAAGCAAAGCGAAGCCCGGATGAGATCCCTCAATTTGCCCTTCTCAAAACCAGCAACTGGTGTTTTTAACCCAAGCTGGGTCTGAGCTAGAAGCTGCTGGATCCTCCTACAGGATTAAGAAAGACGTTGAGGCTGGATTCTCTGTACTGCCCCCTTCAAGGCCAGCACGGCCTTTGGTCCTTTGTTACAAACCAGAGGTTGTGCAAAGCTCCAAAGTCAAACTTTCCACAGGAGGAATCCAGAAAATGTTTTCTGTAGATAAACCCAATTATTTTCATTATAGTTTTCTAACTTTTCTTTCTATAATATAATATATTTAATATATAAGAATATTAGAGAAAATATAACAAAACCGAAAAATTCAAAACAAAAGCCATTTTGAAGAGGAAACTCTAAACATTTTGTTCCAAAATAGTCAAAACAGAATATTTTGACATTGTCAGAATTTTTTCCCTCAGGTTCTCTTCCAAAACAAAATTCCAGAGGAAAAAAAAAAAACACCAAAACCCCACACAACATTTTGTTAAGCATTTCTGTTTAACTTCCACTTCAGCCCTGAAAAATCCAATGGAGTGTGATTTCTTTGTAGCAGCTTTTGGAGTCAGTGCTTCTGCACACAAACGTGCACCCAGTACAGAACAACTGCCCCTGGATTTGACTCGACAGCTGATTTTATGTTCCTGTATGTAAATAAACTGGATGATAGCAATTAATCAGATCAGAGACCTTGCTGGAGTCGGTCTGTAACTGATAACGAACTTGAAATTATGGTTTCAATCTCACCACTGCTGAAGCAGGACAATGGGTTCAGTGCCTGATCAGATTAATATTGATGAGCATAAACTTCTCCCTGTCCCAGGTGTGGCCTCTGGGTAACGCTGCTTTTCTTGTTCATTGTTCACTGCTGAAGGCCGTGGAACAGATTTACACCTGGGTGGGAATGCAAAAGAATTCAAGAAAAAGATGACTAAACAGTGGTCTGCAATTACAACATGCAAATAGACATGTGTGTATATATTTTTTGGTGGGTTTTTTTTTCCCTTCCTTGAGGTGCAGGTCAGGATTCCACCTCCCTGGACACAGCCCTTAAAGGACTTGCAAGATCTGCAGAGCTTTTCCCGGAATGGCTCCTTAAGCTGTCTCCCATTATCGCACACATCAGGGTTGAAAGCGGAGCTTTGCCAGGGGCAGGCTCACGGGATTGCAAAAAGTTCCACCCAATGAGTGGCAGGCTATAAGAAAAACAATATCGATGTATTTTCCTCTATTTGTGGTTTCTTTTGTCCACAGAATGTTTTTTGTGTCTCAGTGACGTCAAAGCAAAATTCTCTTGCAAAATGACAACTGGAAAATAACCCTGAGAATATATTGGATTTCCTAACTGGTAATTAACTAACTTGAGCTTAATGGAACGTCTTGTCTATTTTACCAAGTCTACAGAAGATTAGTAAAACAAAAGCAATATCTTCTTTTGTTTTGATTGCAGCGCTTGAGGCAAAGGCAGCTTAAGACTTCACAAGTAAGTGCTTTGCATTCCTGAAGCATCTGTCTGCTCCAACCTGTCACAGCATCCTCATCGGAGGTGACACCAGCTACACCCAACTACCCCGGGTGTCACCCGCTCAGGCCTCTGCCCTTGGGACAATAAGGATGCCTGCTGCTGGGGGACATGCAGCTCATCCTTTAAAAGAGCAAGCTCACTTTCTTCTAGGAAAAATGGTCCTGTATTTCCTGACTCCCTCTGTCAGCTGTGGAGAGACCCTTGGATGGTCACCTATCTTCCAGCTTCCCAAAAACAGGCAGGGGGAGAAGCGCTCCCAGTGACGGTCAGCAAGAACTGGGGGCCTTCGACAAGCCCTTGTCCCACATTTAGGTGTGAAGCTGCTGCAGTCACCAGAGCTCAGTCCCCGATTCTGATCACTTTATTCTCATCTTCTCCTTGGTCTTTCATTTCTGTAAAACGGGCACGTTCTCAGGTGCAGCATTTTCTTACATGTCGATGTTTTTGGTTTTCTAAAGGAAAAAAGGCGCCTGGTTTTCCCAGAACCGACCGTGTCGCTATGGCTGCCTCCCAGAGAGCAGAACACACATTTCAGCACATGCTCCATTCGTACCTTTGTAAGGAGCAGGTTTTACTGGGATGGTCTAGGACAAGCTCAAACAACAACAGACATTTTTCCTTCCTCTATAAAGGTGTTTTTTCGTGACTTCACACTCTTAGGTGCTGTGCAGGAATGGCGAAGGACTGAACCTCAAACTGGAATTCTAAAAGCTTCCCCCAGGCTCTCTGTTCAAGGCTTCAGTCAGCTGTTGCTGCGGTTATTCTGCCTCACACAGTGTGATCCCGTGACATCACTGTGATCAGTCATTGCATCACACACAGTGCACACTTGGCACGGCCCCTTTCCAGCCCCATGCAGAAAGAGTGAGCAAAGAAACCCATCAGGCTGTCACATCTAGGTTAATTGCAGAGCAACTCAAATCCATAGCAGTCATCCACTGCTGCAGTTTTAGTGTTTTAGGGGTTTGCAGCCATGGCTGAAGACATTTCTTCTCTTGGACTCTCTGACATCGTGTTTCAGGGATCAGAAAAACCCATTCCTCCACACTATTTATACCTAGCACCGTAGTTCCTAGGGAACATCCTCCTGGAGCTATGGAGCACAGTACCAACCTGGGTTTGGCAGCCCAAAAACTCCTTCTGGTCTTATTTTGGATATGACCTGTTTCTTCCTCTTCCTCCTATTTGTCCAGGTGGGCCCATAATCACTATGGGGAAAATTACATTTCCGTTTCTTGAGCATCTTCCCACATTGAGTGAAAATATCCTCCCAGGTACCCAGTAAGAGGAGACTTTGTTGTCATTTGCTCTGGGGTCCTCAAAACAGGCTTTTTGTTTCTTGGAAAAGATTCCATTTTCCAGGGAGATGCTTTTTCACGATTTCAGTGAAGCACCAATGTGCTTTAATAAAATCCAATAATGTGTATATATGTCAGGGAAGATTTAATGCTGGTAGTGGTGGTGTGCTTTGGAGATCCAATTATCCCTGCGTGAAAAAGACATGAACGTTACTGAGTGCACGAGTCAAAAGGGAACATTAACAACAACAAAAAAGTCAGCTTCATCCAGCCAAAGTGGAACTCGGGTCAATGAGCAAGAGTCTGTCTCAGCCACAGGAGAGTCCGTACATGTGTTCTGTAGCGCAGAGGGACCTTCCTGACTAACAGACAACCGTGTTCTGAGATCTATGAAACAAGTGTTTTCCTGCTCACACATCAGCAAAAGCAGATGTTCAGCCTGTCAGGGAGCGGGGAGGTGACATTATATCTTTCGAGGAGCTGGTGGATCAATTCAACTGGGTTTCTTCTGATGTGAAGTTCGTAACTGGAACAACACGACCCAAGCTGACACGGTGTGGGAAGATCCCGACACTGCTCTCTTCCCAGGGCTCTCCAGAGCAGTGGGCTGCAAACTCCGACCCAGGCCCTGCTATCAAAAAGTGCCAAAGTGGGATTTAACTTGTGAGCAGACCTTCAGCTGGATTCCTCTCTTCTGGGTGAGCCTCAGCCCAGGAGAATGTTATTTCACGTTGCTCACCACTGAGTTCTCACTTCCGACTTCTGATTCTGATCTGATCATGGGAATTTGGTCAAAACCCTGGGCTCTGTGGCAAATTCGGGCTCCTGGTCAGAGTTTTTGAGAGTGTCTTTGGTCTCAGCCAGTGTATCCATGAACCTGGTGTCAGCTTTGCATTTATGGGAAGAGTGGAAAGTGGGAAAACAGTTTGCAAAGCTCTGCTTAGCACTCTTCCCTCAGCAACCGCTGCCACGGCCAGCTGAGGAGGTGAGGCTAACGCGATCCAGAGTGGAGGAACCAAGTTTTACAACCTACAGAAGAAGTCATTTATTTCATGGAAAGATTTGTCTACATTATTTTGGATGTTATGGTTTATACATCAAGTGCATAAAGCTCTGGTATGAGGTTCAGTTTGAGTACTGTGTATGAAAAAAACCCCAAAGACCACCCTTCCCCCATACTTGAGAAGCTCTTACTCCCCAGGAAGGGAAATGAGTGTGAAAGGGACGTTATGAAGCTGTATCTCCTGCCTGTCATGCTTACTGAGCTCTCCAAGGGAAGCACATGGTGCTTTCCCTGCTATATCCTTGCTTTGGATAGCAAGGATGATTTGCTGGGCAGAAATCACTTCTCAGCAAACCACAGCCCGCATCCGTGTCCAGTTCACATTCCTTCATAGGCCTTCCAAAATTGAGGGGTTCACTCACTCTTGAGGTCAGAAAAGTCAAGGTGACTTTCTTTTCTTCTCCTTGAAGAGAAGGAAGCGTGCAATGGAATGAAAATGAATTTTTCTGGAGGGTCCCTTGGAGGGAGACGTTGAAAGCTGAATGGTTAAAGACGGGTCAGAACCATGCCAGCCTGCCCAGTTGCCCTGTTTGCAGGTAGTCTGGAGACAGAAACGTTCCATACCATGTACAACAATATTGGTGAGCACTGTGTGTTGCCTCTGGATAAACTGTGTCTGGAAAAGGGAGGTCTCCTCTCTGCAAGTGTTAGGTGACACCTCACAACCTCTTTCTTTCCAGTCGACCTGGAAAACGTACACTCGGTTTTCAAGGGAAAGGAAATATAAAGTATTTTCTCATCACACTTGGCATTATCTCTTTAGCAGGCAGGCCTCTCTCACTATACAGTATTTTTCCATTTTGTTGAATCAAACTTTATCTTCAGCTCTGCTCCCCCATTCTAATAATAATGATGTGGCGCTCAACGTGTGGCTCCGCAGGTGATTCATTTCCTCAATCCTGTTGATTGGGACTTTACACCACTTCAAAGGTCGGCAGCAATTTGGCTTTTTAACACATTAGAGATAACATTTTTTTAAAATTTTATTTTATTTTTGTATTTTTTGTTTGGGATGAACTCATTATGGGCTTTAGGACCAGGACCTGATTATTTGCAGACACACGGTACTACCCTTCTGCAGATAGGAATGGAGAGATGAGGCAAAGTAATAGATTGGGTAAGAACTCATTAAATGTTGAGGCAGAACAATAGGTTCTTCCAGCCTTTAACTCCTTAGATTCATCTGGATCTTTCAATCTCATCATCCTCCAGCCACTGGAGACTAAACCAACAATGAACAGAACGCAGAAAAAAAGCCAAGCAATTATTTCACTTTGGTAAAAATTTAATGGGATTCATAAAGTCAGAGGAAGATAAGGGTGCAAGGAGTAAATTGGGTTGCTGAGACTCTGATGTGAGGAAAAGAGAACAAAGTGGCAGGGTACGAGCTGGTAAGTGCTACCCTTTAGAGGCTGGCAAGGATTTTATGAGGTGCCCTAAGCACCGAAACCACCAAAAAACCTGGGGGGGCCTACCCGTCACCTTTGGACTTACCTATGGGTGCTCAGCTGCTCTGAGAGCTGGGGTGCTCACGTTCTAACACCTGCTTTTAGACTGAGACGTGCTCCTGTGCCTTAGATTCAGCTGATGCACGGTATTTTAATGCATCTTGGATTGCTCTACACACCCCACAGGCTGTGTTTCTTTCTATTGGCCATACACAGCCCTGCAAGTTTCAAAGGCCTGCCTGCACCAGCCAACTCCTGCTCTTCTGAGGCTTACATTATCATCTTTGTCTCATTATTTCTGGATGGCTGCCCATCATTTCCTATATGGGTCTTTCTTCAAGAGATGAAAGGAGAAGGATGTGGGAAGGGAAAGAAATCTTGCTTTTTTCATAGAAAAAAGAGCAAATAATTCATTGAACTGCATGGGTTTTATTATTTATTCAGCATACTTTGGGATACTAACGTGTGAGTCGGCTGAGAACATATAGAAAGAAAAATGAAGATGTCTCTGTTGTCAAGGGGAAAAAACCACTCAGCACCTCATTTCTCTCCCTACCTCTGACGTGGCTGATGAAGGGAGTTGCCCAGAAGAATAGATGCCCAGAAGAATAGAGCTAGATGAGCAGAATACAGATTGAGGGGACGGCAGCTTTAGCTGTGCCTCCTGCCATGGAGCTGCAGATGGTGAGGTCCAGGTGGCAGAGGCAGCCACGGTCCCAGCTCTCAGGACGAGGCTCACAGCTCTTCCTTGCACAGCGTGAGCTTCTGCACAGCAGAAATACCAACTTTGTCTTTTGAGAGCTTTTTCCCGGTGTAACTCTCCAAATCTCTCCCCTGCCAAACACTATTAGAGCTTTTAACAACTGGTGCAGAGATTCGGGTACCCTTTAAATGAGACACATGAGCTGAGTTCCCCAAGTTCTCACCTGGATGCTGCTGCCCCCGTTCCCATGCAGCGTAAGTCCATTTGCCCGGGCTGCCTGCACCTCAGCCATCGCATTCTGATGGAATGTCTGAAATTACCCTGGGTGAAATAGTCAGTCAGTGCTGAGAACCAAGGAAATATCTCCATTTTTTATCAGTTAAGTCATAGCATTGACTACATCAAGGCTTCGTACATGCCTGTCTGAGCTTTCTCCTTTTTTCTTTACTGTTCCTTTTTTCCTTTTCTCCTTGTGTTTAGTAAGAACCTTTGAAATGTCCTTCTTTTTTTCTCTTAATAACTTAGGTGAGGTCCCAGCAGTACAGCACATGGGTAGAAGAGGCCAGCACCGTGTACTCTTGCACCCCATGCAATTACAGCCTGTATCTACACGCACTCAGTGCAGGGGAGATGTGGTGGCTCTCCATGCAAGGAACGTAGGTGCAGGTGCTGAAGATCTGCATCGTACTGTCCAGACCTCTGAGCCTTGAATAATCAGTAAACAGTTGGAGACTTGTCTCCTTTACAGAGAGTGAAAATCACAGCTGAATCTGAGCATCAGGAACCTTCATAGAATCACAGGATGGTTTGAGTTGGAAGGGACCTTAAAGATCATTGAGTTCCAGCCCCCCTGCCCTGGGCAGGGACACCTCCCACCACACCAGGTTGCTCCAAGCCCCCTCCAACCCAGCCTTGAACCCCTCCAGAGACAGAATCTTCAGGCCTAGCCAGAGACCTTGAAGGGGGCACACTTATGGTGGAGGTGTTTGAGGGGTGGCTTTGACCTGGAGATGATGCCCACCCTTCCTGCTAGTGTGGAGAAGCAGAGGCGATGATGTTCCCAAAGGCAGTGGCTTATCCCGGCTCCCCACAGCCCCCACTGCAGGTTGCACACACAGAGTAGCCAAAGAGGGGGGATTTTTTTTTTGCTTTTGTTGTTTCTTGCAGGTGAATTCCTAAGCCATCTGCAGAAAATTTTCCCCTTCATGGCCAGGAACACATGGCCCAGGGGTTGGTGGGGGTGGGTGTTTTAACTCCCTGCTCCTCCCCCAGGCTGAACAAAGCCCTTGATTGAGAGATTGGCTCTGGACTTTGCAAGAAAAGAGAGATTGGGGCTTTTGTGCATGTGTGTGTGTGTGTGTGTATTTTTCTTTTCTTTCCATCATACTAATGAAATTTGCAGACACAGAGAGGAAACTGAGAGTTATTTATAGGAGTGAGAGGAATGTGAGGCCTAATTGTGCTTAGTCTATTGCTAAGTATGTAATCTGTTTGCTATTAAATTTTACAGTCTTGCAGCAATGTACATAGGTTCTATTGTGGGGAGGGTTTTTTTCCTTTCAATATACATTTGATGAAAAAAAAATACAAGGCTAAGGTGCCTGCAAGCTTTAAGAGCAAGTGACAGAAGGCAGGATTTTAAAGGAGGCAGGGACATTGTTAGAGTTAACTAAGTTGGGCAATTTTGGATTTTTAATTTTTTTTTTCCCTAGTTATCTTTTCCTGATGTTAAGGTCCCATGATGCAGTGGGGTTACCTGGAGCTGCTGGCTGTTCCCACAGGAGGCAGCAAGTCCCTTAGCATCGATTTCAGTGGTGATAGCTGCTGCTGACTGGCTGACATCACTGAACCATGGAATGGTTTGGGCTGGAAGGGACCCCAAAGATCATCTCATTCCAACCTCCTGCCCTGGGCAGGGACACCTCCCACCAGACCAGGTGGATCCCAGCCCCCTCCAACCTGGCCTTGAACCCCTCCAGGGATGGGGCAGCTACAGTTTCTTGGGGCAACCTGGGTCAGGCTCTCACCACCCTCACACCAAAGAAGATCTTTCTGGTATCTAATGTAAATCTACCTTTTTCCAGTTTGAAGCCATTACCCCTTGTAATGGGGGACGTGTGGTGATGTGCCCTTTGCTGCCCCCAGAGCCTGGTGACAAGCAGAAGCAGTAGGAGCAGGGCTGGGGACTCAGGGGGTCTTCCATGGGGCAGCCCCCATTGCGGTGATGGAGGGAGGATGGCAGCCCAGCCTGGAGCAGGGGGTTAGCGAGGGGACCCGAGCTGCTGAGCTCAGCCTCATTCCTCCCAGAAAAAAGAGGGAAAGTCAGGCATGCAACCCGATACAGCTGCTAATATGCACCGGGCAGAAGTCGAGCACTCAGACAGCTCTGGAGTTAGCTGCTTTTTATGGCTTATCGCTGTCCACCCATGCTGGAATATTCCATTCCTAGAACTTTTGAGAGGCCCTAAAGGATCCTGTCACCTCCCCTGGGTCTAGGTTTCTTGCTTTTTCAGACAGACAGTTTTCTGGGGCTGTTTTGCAGAATGCCACACAGTGACTCACTCTTGTCACTCCTCTGCTGGGATAACAACACACATAAAGGGAAAAACAAATAATATTTACTCCTGGTGTCCAAAACTGGCCTCACCACTGCAAGCAGAATTTAGAAATCCCGAAATAGAGGAGTGATTGTGGAGTGCCTTGCAATTAAGAGACATCCCTGTAAGATCCTCCTCCAGGGTTAGGGCTGGAAACCGAGGTGGACCGGCTCCATCCAGGCTGGATGCAGAGCTGCTGGGAAGCTGCCTCGCTGGGAGGGATGAGGGGTGCTCCTAGGGCTGTGCTTTCAAACCGGTCTGCCCCATCCCAAGGGGATGAAGGGCTCCAGATAACCCAGTGGCAGCAAATCAAAGGCAGGGACCCAGAACTGCCAAGAAGTGCTTTGTTCTTTTCTGTGGCTGGTAACGCCTCCAGCCTGCCAGCACCTATACAGGTGCAGGACAATATCCCCTGCTGTGTTTCTTGCAAGTATATGTAAAAGAAGAAGAAAAAAGACTGGAGATGTACGGTGGCAGGTGGCATTTTGGGCTGAATCACTGAGAAATGTCTGCTGTACATCTCCATGGGAATTGTCTAAGCCTTTCTCCCTCCTGCTTGTACTTCCCTTTCAGACCCTGCTCCTAACTCTCAAATAAATTGACTTTATTCAGTGGGAGAATGAAGACCTGTGCTGGTTGCCATATTTCTGCCAGGCCACCAGGGAAATGCTGATCTAGCGTGTGACATTTGGTGCATTTGTAGTGTAAACAGGAGAAAATGCCAGGCAGGTTATCTGCAGCAAGGCACTCGAGCTCTCCTCCATTGCAAATAAGTCATGGGATGCCAGTTGGCCACTGGCCAGTCATTTGGCCACTGACCAATTGGCTGACATTCGTTTCTTCCATACTTTGCTCCTGGACCTGGTGGGATGGGTGTTTTACAGCAGCAATTAGTTTATTCCTGGGGTAAACAGTAGAAATTGGAGGGTAATTGCAGCAAGAAGTTTGCTTCCTGTTCCAGTGTGAATAACCTGCTGGATGCCAACTGGATGTTAGCCCTCAGATCTGTAAGGCCAATTGGCAGCTGGTCTGAATTTGTCCCTCTTCGGATTTGCAGATGTATGTTGGAAAGTGTGGGAATGGGGATCCCATCAGTCCATCCATCACGGCACGGGCTGCAGAGCCAGCAGCTGCAGCGAGTGCTGCCGTCCCGGCTCGGGGCAGGCAGGGCCAGGGACCATGCTGGGAGGTGCCTGCTGACCCAACCCCACCACTTCCATCTCCTTCCCATCCCGAATAATGGCTTTTTTCCCCCCTCACAGTCCTGCTGGGCCCTCACCTACGTGAGTTGGTGATACAACGCTGCATGATGTTGGTTTATCCCATCTTGACCTCACCTTACGCCTCTGCAACGGGAACTATGCACCAGCACAGGCTTCTGACTGGGATGAGGCTGCTCACTGGCCTCAGCATCCCACCATGGTTTCAGAGTAGCTCTCTTAAAATTGTTTAGCTACCTGCGATGTGCTCCATCCCATACTGCCACTATGCAGCCAAGGACACAGGTACCTCTGCTGACCTTTCTTCACAACCAGACCTGATGTTTCCCATCCTTTTCCCTGTTTGCTCTTCTGCTCTAGCTATCCCCCTCTTTGGCAGCAATCTCCCCTCACCCTGCTGCCAGAATGGAGTGTAACATACTGGAATAGCCTCCTTAGATGGGCTATCAAGCAACCCATCCCCTCTTCCATCACATGCATATTATCTCACTTTTTGTCTTATTTCCATTGATCAGATGGATCCTTAGATCATTTTGTTGTCTTTTTTTTTTAGGTTACAATGCTTTCTTTCAAGGTTTCCTTTATTATTTCTCTTTCTTCAGGCTCCTCTCAATTTTGCATCTTTACTTGTTGAAATTTCCTCAAGGCTGATGTCTCCAGGCCAAGCTACACTGCACTATTTTCCAACTGGGAGGTAACAGCAGCACAGAATCCAGGGGAGGGATGGCTCCTCTAGCATTTCATCCTCCTCCTTGGATTCAAGTAGCAGCGGTGGCTCAGAGCTGGAGAGCCAGACCACGCTCTCCATTTAGGTGGTGAAAACCCCTCAAATCCATCCAGTGGTTTAACTGGAGTAACACCGAGAGAAACGAGCAGCTCAGCTTGTCCAAGGACAGCTCATTCAAGTTGCTAATATTCCTGACATAAGGAAATATTTATAAATATTCGGACATTTTCCATTTCCACTGAGGCCTCTGGCTTCCACTGAGGAGCCTGGAGGGCAGGGGAGGAGTGGGGTCGGGCAGTGACCCCGGTTGTGCCAGCATTGCCAAGGGCACCGAGCAGTGCCTGTGCCACACCACCCCAGAGAGGGGTGAAATAGAAAACTGCTGCTTTCTGACCCTTCTATTGAACAGCTGATTAATAAGGTGATATGTGGCGAAGCAGATTATATTCAAGCAGAATTTGGAATAAATCTCCAGCAAGTCCTTTGGCTGAAGCATCCTTGAACTCAAGATAAAGAAATTTCTATCCCCTGGATATGTTCTGTCAACTGAATGTAGCTTTGTGAAATTTATTGGTTTTGCAGAAATCAGGACGACATATTTTAGGATAGTCCAGACATCTCTGGCTGCCTGGATTTCCTCAGTTGGAGTTTGCTAGTTCCCCTCCCCCTAAAAGGGAAAAAAAATCATCGAGAACTTTGTTAACCTCTTTGTTGGGTACAGTTTATACCAAACAAACAAACAAACAAGCAAATAACCTCCATCTGGAAGAAAAATCTGGCAAAGAAAATACAGTGGTGGGGGGGGAAAGTTTCTCTCACAGATATTAACCTTTAGTCTTTGAGATGTGTCTGTCCTTCAGAAATGAGCAGCTGTCTAAGTCGTTAGGGGGTTGCTAAGGATTAAGGCTAGCCAAAATATGTTCTTTTACTGTCTTAAATTTCCTCAATGTAAAATAAATGTAAGCTAAGCTGCTCTAGCTGCGGATGCTGCCACTGCTCACACACAGCCTGGTTTTCATAGGGATGGATTACATCCCTTCTTAAACTGATTCGATACTCGCCCGTGACCTGAGAGTGTGAACGCATGATGTGACACTTCTTTAAGGAGAATCAGAGTCATAAGAAAGAGCTTGGAGTATCTTCCCTCACCTTCTCTGGCAGTTTATTTATTCTGATACAAAATGTTTACTCCTTTACTCTAATGACTTTCTAGCCCCTGGTGATGTTTTTCTGAGCTTGATGGGATTTGGTGCTCGCTCCTCGTTATCATCAGCCTTAGATGCTGTCAGCTTTGCCTCTGTAATTGTCATCTAACAGATATGAATCAAAATGGGCAATATACATCTCATTAAAGAAGGTATCTCCTGGGCCCCTACAATGCTTCCAGGGAACGCAGGTGGCTTTTCAGTGGTTGTATTGCACTGGAATCATAGAATCATAGAATGGTTGGTAGAGTTGGAAGGGACCTTAAAGTTCATCGAGTTCCAAGCCTCCTGCCATGGGCAGGGACACCTCTGAAGAACCTCAACATCTTAATCATAGAATGGTTAGAGTTGGAAGGGATCTTAAAGATCATTTAATTCCAACCCCCTGCCCTGGGCAGGGACACCTCCCACCAGACCAGGTTGCTCAAAGCTCCATCCAGCCTGGCCTTGAACACCACCAGGGATGGGGCATCCACAGCTTCTCTGGGAAGCATCCACAGCAATGAAACCTGCTTGAGGAAAAAAGGCCAGGAGGAACCTCTGTGAGTGGAGAAGCTGTCAACTCCCCACTTGGCCTTGCTGCTAAACCTGGTTCCTTCCAGCACAGCTAAGAATTCCCTGGTGGGATACGGACCCCACTGCTCTTCAGCATCCTACAAGTGATCAGGGACGCCCATGTTGTCCATCTGGCACCTGATCCACTGTGCCAACCATGTTGCTATTGGGGAGCAGCTCCAGGCTGCAAATATCCATGAGGAAGAAGAAAAAGCCACCTTGTTTTTCTAGTATCTCCTGCTGCCTCCCACCACCACCACCAATGCCCCGAAACGGGGCATTGGGGGTGGTGGTGGGAGGCAGCAGGAGAAGTGGAGCTGCAACCAGACACAACCCAGAACTCTGGCTAAAACCAGTGCTGGTCCAGCAGCAAAAGCCATTTCCATTTTCCCCAGCACAGGCTGGTTTTGCAGCCTCATCCTACCTTCTGAAGGCGACACGGCAGCGAATCGGCAAGTTGACAACGACTGCAGCAGAGAATTCCGGCAAGGTCTTTACCTCCTGGCAATGGCAGCTTAAAGTAGCTCTGGGTCACACGTGTCAAGAAGAGGGCAAAGCCTAGAAATGAGAAACTCAGCCTGGGCAATCGTGTGCTGAATTGGCTGGGTTAAAAGCAACAGCTGGCGAGAGGCTTTTGGTTTATTTTTATATATATATATTATTTTTCTTTGGTAATCAATGTTAAATCAAATTCTTTCAGTTGTCTTCTGCTGCTAACAGAGGCTTTCTATGGCCAGGTAATTCTTTTAAGTTTGGTTTGGGTGTGTGTATGATGCCAAATAGTGTAATTGGCCGCCGAAAGGCCAGGCCGGGTGATGGCAGTTCACAGTGACGTACGTGCGGGCTCTGAACTTCTACTTGCAGGCTTTTCTAGCGTCTTTCCTATTAATTACCCCTCAGGAATTAATAATTCAATAGTCTTTCTTCCTGCTGCAGCATTCTGAGGACAGAGAGCGTAGCTGTTTTATTGTAGATAGCAATAATAAAATATCCATAATTTAATACTCCTCTTCTCTCCCAGCAAGGGCGGCAGAGGCACCACAGCCAGTTTCCCCTCCCTGAGCCAGCATCTGCTTTAAAGCTCAGCTCCTGCAACAGCCCAGACAACACCCAGGCAGCTCCTGCATCAGCCCAGACAACACCCAGGCTGCTTCGGGTGTTGGTACCCGTGTTTGGGTGTCAGCTCTCGAGGTGTGTCCCCAGGGCTGCAGGGACAGCACGCTAGGACAGGCCAGTTCCCTCTCGTGGTCCTGGGCTGGTAAATCCATTGGTGTTGGTGGGATGGGGAAACTGGGCAAGTCAAGTAGGAATTGGGATAAACACAAGATTTGGGGGTGCATTTAGTTCCTGCTCACTTCATGTTCCTTTTATTGCTGCAGAGGCTTACGGGATTCATGGCTTTGCCACGTTCACACAAAAAGACACACCTGAAGGGAAGTGCCACATAGGAAGCTACTATAATTACCACAGGAAAAAATCTCTCTTCTATCTGTCAGGTGATGGGTGCCTGGGTGTAGTCATTCAGTCACGGCACTGGGACTGAGGAATGATGACTGGTTCCATTACAGAGTGTTTTGCTCCCTGTACAGACCCACCAGTGAGGTGAATAAGTCCCAGGGACTACCAAGAAAACCTCACCCTGGGTATGAAAACAGCCCCATTCCTTCCACGGCAACCGGAAACGCTGCGTTATGGCGTGTGCTTTAGCCGTACCCTGAGAAATGCACAGGCTGTTCCAAGAAGTTCCATTAAAACAGCAGCAGCAACAACAAGAAGGGACGGGGCCAACTGGGAGCAGAGGTCGGGAGAGCACAGCCGGGATGGTGCCCTGCTCCCCCTCTACCCCCTCGCTGAGCAGCTCAAGAGGAGCTTCCCTGCAGCCTCCTCCCGTTGCTTTGCGTCCCTCCTCGTCTCCTTGGGCGGGCTGGTGAGAAATGTGAAGTTTCTCCAGGTTACTCTGTCCTCAGAGGATGTCAACTATTAATATTGATAATACATTGGCAACATAGGAACAAAAACATTTTTATTTTCTTTGGTTGGCGAGAAAGTAACAAAATAAATAATGCCTTTTCCTTAAAGAGCAGGCACCTAAACTGTAATCAACAAGTTTACTTTTCTTGAGTCAGAAACCATGAATCATCCTGTAAAATCAGATCAAATTCAAGATTAGTTTCTCATGGTATTGCTGAGGAATTTCAGATATTTCCATTGGGAAAAGAGTTATTTCTTTAACCATCCCAGGGTTAGTTAGTTCAGTACTCTTTTTTTTTTTCTTGTATAATGAAGGTTGCCCAAAGGTAAGGAATGTTGAGGTCTAAAAGTGGAGTGAAAAAAATTAAGGAGAGTAAAGAATAAAAGTGAGATTAGGACAAGATTAAGGGACCAAAGTTAAGCAGAGACACCAACTAGGAAGAAAGTTCATAATATCTTATGACTTTCTTGTTAAAAACACTACACAAAAATATACCAAACCACTGGCTACAGGAGCTTTCTCCAGCCAGCTGTGCCAGCTGTGAACAAAGCGATAGGGAAAGCTCTTTGAACACAGGCTTCACAAATTTTATCTATTGTGGGGGGGTCTTGCAACTGCCTAAAACCTGAGATAGGGGTTAAGGCATCAATAAACCTGTGAGATTGCTGTGAGTAAAACTGTGGTCATTGCTACTAGATTTTACTTACAAATGCCAGAACCCAAATCGTTCCAAATCACTTTGCAAATCAAAGTCCCCTGTGGTCTGGGGAAAGTGAAATTGGGTTGTGTATTGCCTGGGTTTTTTTACCTGCTGCTACTGAAAGGTCAGAGAAGAAAGCTGGGTCTAGAAGGACTTGTCCTGGGATTACAGACCTGAGACAGGATTCCCCTGTCCTGGCTGATGCTTGGCCACAGGCTCAGCTGTGTGACTCTCAGAGAGGTATTGCAGAGCAGCCAGAGCAGCACTTTGTGCATCTTTTAGTTTCCTGAGACTGCTGAGTCCCCAGTTCTGAACTGGTGGCACTATTGCAAGATCACACACTGTGAGAGGAGATATGGTTTGAGGAAGGCAGGATTATGGGTTTTTTTAATCCTGACTAAACTCTGAGAAAGGCTGCCTTTATTTCCGTCTGTGAATTTATGAGTAGTTTTATTCCTTTCCTGCTTTTAAGGTATTAATATCTGGTAGATGGACCAATAACACAATGGACTTTTAAGTAATGCATTTTTCCATTTAATCCAGCCTTAGAGGACTCCCTCAGTACCCAACAGCCAAGAATTGTCCATTTCTTCTCCAGTTAATCACTAGCTATTAATAATGCTGGGCAGTGACTGCCTTTTCTAAACCAGCTTTCTGTAGGTGGCTGCTGATTCAGTATATACCTGAGGCAACAAAGTGCTGGCTCTTTTCCTGGGGCACCAGCAAAGACAAGCATCCCCACGTCCTGCAGCACACACACCGTCAACAGACTGGCAGGGGAGGGAAATCTGTGCGCCGCACTCCTCCCGCTTGGCAGCAGCCCCTTCGGAGTGGCACATGGCCTGAGATCATCCCCTTCTTTCTGCCATGGTCAGCAGGGAATGGCAAGAGCATCCAGAGGGTGATTCATCCACCCAGCTCCGGATGGGGTGAATCACCCTCTGAGAGCAGTGGTCTCCCACCACCAGTGACCCGGGAGGAACTGCAGACAATTGGCTTTAAATAGAAGCCTAACTTGAGATGGGTAAACTTGGGTGAAATTAGTCCCTCCCTATGGGATTCTCTATCTCAGGTCAGTCAGCAGCATCCCATTACTACTTCCTTTTGGAATATTCTTCCAGTCATGACATATATTCAGGCAAAGTCTTGCCTGCTACTTGGACGATGGTGGGAATTTTCTGAAGTGGGTTTTTTTGGTTAAATGAAGCCTTTAGCCAATTGCATTGAGTCAGAGGTGCTGAGCAAGAGTGAAGCTACAACTCCATGGGTAGAAATTTTCATGCAGAGGGTGAATAATATTTCGAAGTGAAAAGTATCATGCTATTTTCACCTCCTGCTTTTCAAAGGAGGAGAAGGAGAGAGAGAGAAGGTGCTCACTGAAAACCCTGAGTTAGATTTTTAATAATGGAGATTTCTCCCCCACTTTTATCCACCCCCTTTTCCTTCACATAGTGAGAAACTTCCCAAGGTTGCCAATGGCACTAAAACAGTCAGTCCACTTTCAGAATTTCAGTCACCTCTTAAACACTTAGAGGCTGAATTGAGTGAAAACCCGTTTTCAGAAGAGTTTCCAAGGAAGTAGAAAGTTTCCACACCCTGAATCTTGCACTCAAAGAAATGGAAACTGGGTCACTGCTGCCAGCAGCCTGAGCTGCTGTATCGCAGGCTGCTGAATGCTATAGTCTCCAATAAAAAATGCAAACACGCTCGGTGCTATATTAAAACACTTAAATACACTTCGAGAAGTTTAGCTGAACAATATATGACTTGACTTGTTACTTAGTTTTTGCTTGAACTTCCTAAGCATGATGGTACTTTTCAGCTGCCTGATAACAAATAAATTCTGATGAAATTGCAGAGCTTGTGTTTTGTGCAAGTTCAAGCTTTGAGATCACATAGACCCCTCAGTGAAAGGATAGGGAGGAGTGAGCCCAACATCGAAGACACCTGGATAAGAAAATCTGCCATCCCAACTGTTTATCAATGGCTAATCAGGGAGGATGTGTCTGATTAGTCTGCTCTTTTTACTGATCTTAGGTATTTCTGGTTTAAAATGTAAAGCCTGGGCTTCAGACAACGCTACAAGGAAAACAAAGTGTTCAATGGGACAAGGAGTTGAGACCCCGTCCCAGAGATATTTGGAGAGTCCTACTCTAAAGTGTAAAAGAAGCTTAAATCTGTGGCATCTGGGGGGTGCTGGACCTTTCCACTCTCCGGTGAGGAGGGCAGGACCCAGATCCAGATTTATTTCATTCCTTCCCACGGTAGCACCCAACTGGGGCAGCAGCACTAAAGCACTGGGAGAGTGAACTTCACAGCTGAGCAAGCTGCTTAGCTCAGGACAGCGTGTATTTGAGACAAGTTCTCTCTTGCCAGCTTGCAGCTCTCAGGGGGCTGAGCACTGAATGTGGGCAGAAGGTATTTCTGCTGCTGGAGGCTCACGGTGAAAGGGCAACGAAGAGCTTGGATGGGAAAGTCCTATCAGAGAGGGATTCAGCTTTCTTCCAGTTCCACAGGACTTGGCCATACCAAAAGGAACTTTTTAAGAAGCCAAAGTTAGAGTTTAAAAGCCTTTCCTTTCTGTTCACCCTTTCTACTTGGTGTAAGAAGTTTTGCTGCTTACTACATTCCATTTAACGACCACCTTCATGCAAGTGTAAGTGCAACAAGGTAAAAGACAACATTGCATTTTAAAATTCACCTGCATTCGGTGTTTTTAATCCATGGATAAACTTTCCCTGGACTTAGAGGCTTTTGGTGGGACATTACCAAGTTCTCAGTGACTCTGCTGGATGATATTGCAGTTATACAGTCACACAGAACTGATGATCAATGCATCACCTTACGGCAATGGTTCTATCCCCTTCCCAAATCAGAGGAGGGTATAAATGATAACAAAGCTGTGTAGGGCTTGGGAATGCAGGTGCTTATGAGTGCTGGTTGAGAAGCTGGAGAAAGTATTCAGTGATATTTTGGGTTTCCTCTGTGCTAAACACTGATATTTGCTGCCAGTGTCAGGCTGAGTCTTGTTATCATTTTGGTACAGCACAGTAAAGCTGAATTAAATTATTGTAATTAAATTGTTGTTATGCAAAAGCTGATTGCTTTGCATTGCTTTCCATATTATACAATAGAAAGAAGCTATTATATAAAGCAACCAATCAAACAAAACAAAAATCCTTTCCAGAAAATCCTTCTCGTTTAAAGAGTGATCAAATACTAAAAGCCTTTGTAATGAGCAAATAAAGTTTGTGAACAAGATTTATTTCTCTACAAACTAACTTATTTTCCATTCCAGTCCCAAAAAAGAAATCATCACCTTTTCCTGTTGATAAATTTCAGGATCAAAATGCCAAGTCATGGGTGGGTTAGGAAAATCTTGTTTATTATCAAAGGCTTGGCAACCTTTCTACATTTTTTACATTTTAATTATATACTACATTGGCATCCTGCTATAAAGACATTACTTTCTGGAAACTCCCAACTATTTACATGACTAAGACTTAATTGAATCAAGGATTCTTGCTCTTTCTTCTTATTATTCTTTTACTTTTTTTTTTTTAAATAAAGAATCATCCTAATCATTCCTTGCTGCAGAAAACATTCCTTTGCTCCCGTTGGATGTTGGTAGCAAAGACAAACAAGACACTTGTCCTCATGCAGCATTTAAGACACATGGCCAAATGAATCAGGATCTATATCTTTCGAGGAACCGTTAATTACTGTCCCCAAATCAAATCAACAATTCCTATAAAACCAGTGTAAGTGTCCAAGGTTTGGGGTTTTCCATGACTGGAAGTGTGTAGGTACGGCTTTGGTGCCTACTTAGGAGCATGAATCCCCACTAATCCAGAGCATCTGAACTGGAGTTGACTGCGGTTTAACTAATTAATTGGAAAAAAGTGAGCTCAGATTGATTGCCTTTTCCGAGTGGCCACGGGGCAGGAAAGGAAAACCCAATGTCATTTTGGTCCATGAGGAGCATCGGTACCACCTGCACCTGCACGGAGTGAAGCCCACAGAGACAAACATTGCCCGGGGACATCCAGGCAGCAGCAGGGCAAGGACCAGAATGCTGGTCCTCATCTCATCCAGCTGGACCAGATGCTGGATGCTCATCTCTCTGCTCTGCTAAAGCCTCAGCTCCACCTCCCTGAAAGATGGAGGGGCTGCGGGAGCCTCTCCTGTGCTCACTGAATGGGGCCAGCAATGGCTTGGGTGGGAGCTCTCACCCCCTCAGCACCTACCACGGGTCTACTTAGTTCTGCTGAAGAGAGAGAGAAAATAGACAAAAGCCTTGCTGAGGTGCTATAAGCCTGTTTTTTCCAAGCATTAAAAATGAGGATGACAATATTTGCTTGTTTAATCAAAAAGTGAAAATTACATGTCTGCAAAAAGGAACCAAACAAGAACTACACACACCTTCTTCTTCTCCCCGATACAAGAAAAATGCTAATTCTGGTGATTACAGCTGTGCCTCCCTCTTTCTAGCTGCTTCCACACACTTCACTTCTTGCTATAGTTTCTTGCATTGAGAAACTCAAAATGAAAGGTACTGTTGAATTGGAAAATATTATTATTACAGTAATAGTCATAAGGAATTGGATTTGTACAGAACTCTAAAGCAGAACACACTGAGATGATTCATTATGCATCACATGGAGAAAGACGTAATGTTGTTAATATGGGAGAACAGATGTGTCTATGTATTTTAAGTATCTCTTTTTCTTTTCTCTGATGAAAAGTTGGTGGTTTTTTTTCTGGAAAAAAAAAGAAAGAAAAAAGAAAAAAAAAAAAGAGAAGAAAACCCAACCTGATCTTGATTACTGGTACTATTGAGAAAGTTCATTGGGAAATGAAAGCAGTCACTGCTGTTGCCATTAATCTCATTTTATGTTAGTTTGGCTTTTAGTGCAGAAAGTAAAAACTCTTGGGTTTTCTTTCATGGCCGGTCCCATATGTGAGCTAAAGCAAAGCTGACAAGCAAGTCCTTGACGTAACCTCACGCATGCTGCGGTTAGAGGCTGTATGGCAGCAACAGCCCAGATGTGATTTCCTCGCTTTATTCAAATTAATTGGGCCTTAATTAAAAACGCAGCACTATGTTTTGTTTAGTTTTAAAGAGACACAGCTAAGGGCAAGCGTTTGATAGTTATCTTTTTTTTTTTTTTTTCCATGGTAAAGCTGGTTTTTGATGTGTGTGAGAAAGGGTTGGTAATTTTTCCATGCTGTCATACCTCAGGCGTTTCGTGCAGGGACCAAAAACATGCTGGTGAGTTCCCGTGGCCCTTAGAAGGACACCCTGTGATTTCAAACCTGACTGCGCTCCCACCTTGCCTACAGGGACAGGGCCAATTATTCACTGTCTAATGGCTAAACACTCCATCCCGAGTGACTGAACTCCCTCTCCAGTGGCTCCATACTGCAGACACTACATATTTTAATATCCTTTACTGCACAGACCAGTGGAAGACAGATCTATAGAATATATTAGATGATCCCTCTGGATTTTAAAATTATATGATACCTTTATACAGTGGAGGTGCTACTTATGGATCCCAGAAGACTTATTTGAAATGCACAGGATTTTTTCTGTCTGTATTACACAAGCAACTGCCTCCTCTATTTACTGTGCTGGGAATAAGGAGTAGATGTAGCCTCTTGACTATCTGCTTTTAAGATCCCAGTAAGCTAAATATGAAATTTCAGTAAGGCCCAGACAATGCAGAGCAGAGAATGAGGCCGTTTGGGCAGAAGGGATCTGCTTCTAGAAATCATTTAGGGGAGCAAAAATTAACCTAAGTTTGACCTTCTAAAGCAAATGCTCTGGAAAACATTCTCTTCAGAAAATGCCTTGTGCTGTGGAAGAGCAGCTGTGCCCTGTGGTGGCTTCTTGCTACCTGGGAAGAGAAAAGCTGGAGGCTCCATGGCAGAGCACAGGTTTTCCTGCTGGTTATTTATGGGGGCAGGTGTGGGAAGGGGCACCAGGGCAGTGCATGGGCGACACATCCATGTGCAGCCACAGCCAGTGCTCCACAGAGGGATGCAGATCCCAGCCCAGAGGTGCTCAGCCCAGCACCAGCACCAGCATCCCCACTCTGGGGCCAGACTCTGCCCAAACGTGGCTGCACCCGCCGGGAAACCTCACATGCCACGGCTCGGTAACCCTCAGGGCTACCACCATCAGTTAGATGCTATTTTATAAGCACCCAAAGACTTGCTAGGTCTTAGCCACTGTTGGAAGTGATGACTTTTTAATGGCAACCAGCATGCTTGAAAAATTCCCCGAGATTGAACAATATTCTGGAGACAAACACGTCCCCGGGGAGGCGGCTGCCTGCCCTCTCATTGCTCAAACACTGAGGTTAATTGGGGAAGCGGAGAGCTTTGAGTTACCACTGCAGTATAAAGATATCTACGTGCTTGTTTTTAATGTTTTCTTTCAGATCCTTGTAAAAATACTGATGCAAGTTTTGGCTATTACTAATCACATTAAACCAGTGGACACGTTTTATGATTTGGCAGCAGGTTTATTCTCGGTTCTGTAACCGAGCCCGTAACAAGATTCCCACTTTGTTCTGTTTGCTTACTTGGTAGTGCAGATAGAAATGGGAGGATGCTGAAAACAAAAGCTTTATTTAGGCCACATAATGTCCTTCATTAAGTATCAGTGATGCTGTTTAAAGGCTCACTTGGGGACCTATTAATGGAAACGCATCTGCTGTGTCCGTAACATTAAAAGACTGGCTATAAAGTGATTAGTTGCTATTAACAGAAGCAGGCCCTTCTTTGGGAAGGCAAATATGTGGCACATTTGGATGCACAGAGCACTCCGGGCACAGGAAGGCATTGAACAGACAGGGACAGCTCTTGCCCAGCTGGGTTTGCAGCAAGGGTTGTCCCTGCTGGGATGGCTCATTGGGCCACCTTGCCTTTGGCTGAGCCCACCTCCCCCAGACCTTCCCAAGGCAGGAGCTAACTGGAAAAGAAGCATCACTGCCTCTTTCTTTTTTCTTTTTTTTTTTTTTTCCCTGATTCAAATGCATTTTATTAGCAGTATTTGTATTACAGTAGTCACAAGAGACCCTAATCAAACCGGGGCCCTCTTGTGTTCGACACTGTCCAGATGCATAATATAAACCAGCTCTTCCTTTTAAGAACTTAAAGGCTTGCAGATAAGCCAGAGCATGGGAAGGGAAAACCAGACACGGAGTGGGGAAATGCCATGACCTGCCTGGAGTTTTAGAAGACAGGCGAGATCTCAAAGGTCTCAGTTGAGAATTATTGGACCTTACCTTCCTTACGCCTGGAAAATGATGTATGAGATCCTCAGCAGCGAGACAGGAGCGTGCGGCCTGCAGCGGAGCCACGCTGCCTCGGGCCTGCGGAGGATCTGGGGGAGTCTTGGCTCTGGCATCGGGGGGCCAAGCAGCTCGGCCAAAAAGAAAACACTTGCGTTGGAAGATGCTCAGGATGCTTGAACAGAGAGCTCAGAAACACACCCCCCCCCCTACAGTGACTTTATAAGAAGGCATGTCATACCCTCTCAATTGGATAGAAAGTATGAGCCAGAATGGCAGGAAAATGGGGCTGATTTCCAGGCAGTACGCTCGCACGTTGATTAGAGTCCAGATGAAGATAAAAAGGCTAGAGATCCAATGCACAGGGCTGGGATTGTGTGTTTCTGTAGAAGATCTAATGTATTCATGCTGTCAGGTCACATACATTAGACCTAGAAACCTGATGTTTTCTTTCTTCTCCCCCCCCCCCTCTTTTTGGAAGCACTTTGAGCAAATATATTGAATGAGACATTTGCAAGCATGGAGCCCATTAATAACACAAGCCGAATGCAATGCTGCAGTCTCATTCATACTGCTCTTGGGAGCCAAGGAAATTAAAATCCTATACGTTTCTTTTCTGCACTGGGGAAATCAAAGCCAAACCATGAGACGGGGCTGATTAGAGACAGGTGAAATGTCTGTTTGTTTTTAAAGCTTTACAGCTCTCAGTTTGATAGTCCCTGCAGTTTCCAAGTGCATTCTGCAGATAGCAGAGGAGAGATGGCTGTAAGAGAAGAAATCAAGTCTGAAGACCATCTGAGAACCAGGACCTTTTCAGATGCCAAAGAACAAAAGATTCTCCAGTGAAGGCTCCCTGCTGACAGTGGGTGGAGGCGCCCATCTTGTACTTATTGTATTCCCCACGCCACAGATCTGGGAGACTCTGAACCTGCAGTCCAATTTGGGCTAAAATAACAAAGAATAAAACCTTCCATCAGGCTAATAGAACAAGGAAACAGTAAAAAGCAGCCAATAATTATGAAATTCTGCATGTGTATATATTGTTTGCATGAGATTAACTAACTCATTGATATGTGGCTACACTGTCACTGTATAGAACACACATCTTATTCAAGGTGGACAGAGAGCCATATATGATCCCGGGTACTGATCCTTCTCTAGGCAACCACTGTAAACCAGGATGCAGGTGCCCATTAGTTGAGTATAGAGTGGGCAGACAGACATCAAAATGACTTTGTCACGAATCTGATGTTCTCATCTAAATAGATGTAAACGGTCTTGTTTTATAACTGCTTCCTCCAGTCAACCTCCTATGATATCCCCGACTTGCTAACGCTCCTTTTATTGCTGCCATCTGATTGTATAACTCCACTGATAGCAGCTCTTCATATTGCATCGATTATAGAGAGAACAGGAAAATGAACAAAATGTACTCATTCTGTTTATAGTTTGAACTATAATTTTGTGGCCCTCCTTGGACGCCTTAACAGAGGAATCAGATGCACTTTTCTCCATGTTTGGCAACAGGCTCGTAATTTGGCTGGGAGCTGTGTCCAAGTTTACTCAGCTCTTGTGCTCGCCTGCTTCCACGAATGGCTTTGTTTTTAGGACATGGGAGATGGAGAGGGCTCCTGGTGCAACTGTTGAGACACAGAGGGAGCCTCTACTAAATTGAGATTTCCAGAGAAGAAAGGTTGCTCATCAAGCCTTGATAACCACCCACCGATGTGTGATTGGGGTATGAAGGTTCAGACGTGGTTTACGAGGGTGGTGGGTGATGATGTACTTGGCAGAGGTTATTTATACCCTCCCAGTTAGCAGCTCCCAGCTATTATTAGTCATACAGGTAAGAGGAGGTCATAGCCAGCCTTTTTTGACCTTCCCCACCTCAGCATTCTGCAGGACTTGTCTTTTCTTGAGTTGAAGAGCTGAGATGGACCGTTGACTCGTTTCCAGCTGTGAAAAAGCTATTTACTGGCTTTGCTGGACTTTGGTCAATTCAGCGGTGAATTTCTCAAGATTACAGTAGCCTGGTTAAATTAAAAGTTTAAGGTAGAGTGAAACTGATATTTTTTAGAAGCTGAAAGAGAAAAAAATAAAAATTCTCTCTCCTTCCATACTAAGAATTCCTATGTAAGTTTAGCTACTTTTTGTAAAAATAACATATTTGCTTTAAGGCCAAATGGTCGAAATCTCTTCTATACAGGATGGAAAACCCTTTGCCCAATGTATCAACTGCTTGAAAAGCTAGTGCCTGTCTCGCACAATTTACCTCAGACAGAAAGAGGACAAAAGAAAGCAGTTTGGTAAAATCCTGTCCCCCGGAGACGGCAGCTCTCTGCACACCGGACCAGGAGCTCTTCTCTTTTTCACTAGGTTGAGAGCCAAGCCAAAAGATTGCAGGATGCTAATCCCAAAACAATCGCCCACCCTGGTTTATCCTCCTGCACTGCTGCTGGGAAGCGTGCACCAAAGCTTGTGTGGGAATGTGGGTTTTTCCTGTATCACTCTCCAATTTCTCCCTATTCGGCTATGTCAAAAGGCTAATTAGAGGAGAGGAAAATTGACACCAGTTTCCTCAGTTTCCCTGCTTGCTGAACAGCAGTATTCAAAACAGTGTCACTGCTCCTGGTTTGGTTTTGTTTCCACACTCTTTGTTGACTGAGGTTTCTCTCACAGAGATTTTGCGGCAATTTTTGTTCCCCAGGCCAAAAAATCCCACCATTCTTGCAGAGGCCCATTAGCTGCTATCAGCCTAACATGGGCTTTAACTTCAGAGAGGGAGATAAGGCCTGATAAGGAGAAAAAAAACCCCAAGCCATGAGCAAAATGTTGCAATACTCTGGGTAGCAGAGGACCAGAATGCTGTAGGATGTTCCTTGTGATTGTTCGGAAGGGGCCAGCCCAACTCCTGTCAGTAGGAATGACCCTGCCTTCCCTCAAGCTATCAGCTACACAGTCTCTCAGGATTTTGTCCAGTCCTGTTTTCTAAGGTAGGGTAAAATTTGTCATTGGGAAAAAAGAAAAAGATTAAATAAAGCATGAGTAATATGTATGTAGATCTGGAAGATATCTTGGCACTGGGATCAATTTCCTGCTCTGACAGATTTAGATGTGCTCAGGTTCCTGCTGTGACTGGAAAGTTGTTTCAGAACATCTTTCCTGTGATGCTCAAAACCTTCTTCGTGTTTCCACCCTCTATTTACTCACAAGCAGTTTGATTTGGGGCCAACATTGTCCTTCAGCTTAAATAACTCTCTCCCTTCCCTGGGGGTTTACCTGGACTATTTATAGAAAGCAACCCTTTTCCTAGCCTTTTCCTCCCTTTCCTAGCCTAAACAAAGCTATTTTGGTTTCTTCTCCACCGCCCTGATTGCCCCACATCTTCCTCTGCACCTGCTCCACGGGCCAGGTCCTGGCTGGTCCCAGTGCCCCACACCAGGCAGGGACCTTCCTTCTCGTTCCTGAACGCAAGGACTTTGTATCTGCCTCGATCTTCAGCTCTCCTTATGCCCGTGGTTAATTTGTCCCGTTTTCTTTAATACAGCCATACATTTTCCTTTTCCATTTGCCATTTTTTGAGCCCTGTTTATCACAGAGGCCTTTGTTGTTTGTCGTTCCTCTCCCGTGCCATCACTATCGGCAGAAGGAGACACGTGGATGGGCAGTGGTACAGAGACACTATTTTGGTATTTCTATTGCTTTGACAATATGGTTTTCCTGATCTATTACTGAAATCCTATAAATATGCTGCTGACACCCCAGCCCGGGCTCGTTATCTGTGATCCCTTGACAGCCCTCAAGAAGGTGCAGGTTTGTTTCCTCCTCGGACCTGTGCTGACAGTCGGACAGGGCGAATTTCTGGACGTGTCTCTTTTTCTTCTGGGAACATAAAGGGAGGCCAAGGCACAAGCCCAGGGTGAGTCATCTCACTTTTAGACACCCTAAAGTCAGATAAGATGAATTTCACTTCTTTGCAGAAGTTTGCACACCAACCAGGCAGTGATGACTTTTGGGAAAGCCAGTCCAAGCCGCTGAGCAGCAGGTCAGGAGCTGCCAGACAACCAATAAATGGTTTTTTCTGAAGATGACATTCTGCCCTGTTTGTTCTGGGCACGTGCAGATGAAAAAATAAGAATGAGAATTTCAAACCTCCCCAGCAGTACCCAAAATCTGCTCTTTTTAGAGTTGGGTACTGACTTCGAGGAAGTGATGTAACGCTTCTGAAAATGCTGCTTATTGTCTCTGAAAAACAAATCCAGTGAGTTTGAGGTTGGTCACTGTTAGCCCTGGGCTGGACATGTCCTCCCTTTGCTCTTACCACAGATCCACCAGACCAAGGGCTGAAGCAAACACCCGTCTCTGGGGGTCTTTGCTCTGATGAGGATGGACTGGTCCTCAGTTTCCCTCTGCTGCGATTGCCCGGGGGGGCCACGCTCCCTTGCTCTTGTCTCCATAAAACCTCTCCATTAGGCGGTCATCACAAGGTAAGTGAGAGGCACGTAAATCCTCCTCGGGCTGTTTGTTGTGATGGAATCTGGGCAAGAGATGGGACTTGGAGTTCACAATGGAAAATACTTTTGTGAGCATTTACTCTGGGGCAGCAACTTTGCTCAGCAAGCACAGGAATTATCTCGGTATACAATAAATCTCTGTGGTTCCGCAGTCTCACATGTCAGCTCTCCCACCCAGCATCCTCCCCACTCCAGATCCTGACAGGTTTAGCTCTGGATACTGTGCCTAGATGGGCTGTTGCAAATTCACTAAATTTTTCTCTTTTCCCCTGTTAATTACGTCAGCCTTCCGTGCTGTGTAAACTGAAAACCCTTCTTTTTGCTTTTAGGGGCAGGGTGCTCTGCACACGCGTGGGAATGGCTTCATCTTAGACACTGCGTTTGCTATCAACTCCCTCAAATTGAGGCACCGACTTTGAAACCTCCTGCTTGGAATTTTGAGCCCTTTTTCCCTCAATATCCGCCCCACACACACACACCCGACCCCAGCAGATGCCTGGAGAAGACTCCCCTCTCTTGGAAGCATTATGGCCTGGGCAAACTGGTGACTGAGGAAAAGAAATCCCAGAGCATCTCAGTTTTAAAGTTTGCTAACAACTGTGACCCCGCCGGGACGGGATGGGTGTCACTTGTCTTTGGAGGCAGTGGCAAACTGAAGGCCAGCACTGAGCTAGGAACTGCTCAGGTGTCTTGGGGTGACTGCAGTCCGAGTCTGCTGGCACATTTCAGTGCAGTGAAAACAACCCAGCAATATTCCAGGGTGGATTATTAACAGAATGGGGAAAAAAAACCCCAACCCTACAGATGCATAGTCATTAATCTTGTCCCTTGAAATTTGCTTATGCTGTTTCTTTCCTTCTTTAGCTTTTGTTTAAAATCTTGGTTGGGGAGGCAGAGCTGGGAGGAGGTTTCAAATAAAACTCAGTCCTGAGTGCATTTCTGAAACAAAAGAAAATAAAGCATTTTGCACCTGGCAGCTCATGGGCATCACCTTGTTTTCAGATCATCAGTTAAAGGTCCAAATGCTAAGAGCTGTGTAACTCACTGTTTCTTTCATTTACTAGATCTTTAGTTTATGCTTTAGTTTAGCACTCTGACTAAAGATTATCTAGAAATGAGTATTTTCACTGAACACATAAGATTTTATTTGAAGTGGGGAAACAGGGGATATGTTTGCTTCAAAACACAATTATTTGCAGCAAGGTGGCAGATATTCCCCCGCAGAAACTGCTCTTTATCTCTCAGGGAAAACACCAAAAATCTTTTGGAGGGGGTGCAGCGTGTTTTATATGAAACCACCACGGTGATTTCCCGCCCCCCCCCCTACTCAGCTCTGTCAGGAGTATCTTTAAATAGGAAGTATTGCTTTCTATAGGCGGCTTGAGTTAATCATTTCCCCTCACAAACACACCGGGAGACACGTTTCGCCGGCCGTTTGTGGAGCCGCCGCTGGGCGCGATGTGAATGGAAAGCTACTGGGCTGGAACCAGAGCTGCAAACCACAGTGCTGTGCATGACCTAGGAAGGAAGCAAAAGGATGTTTCCGAAACCCATAGCATATAATAATTCACTTTAATCTTCCGTTGTTGTCTTGCCTCAATGGCAGGGAAATAAAACCGAAAAAACTCCAGTGGAGATTTACTAGAGCCAACTGCCTCCTGGCTTTTTGGCTGCGAGAGCACTCACTGCAGATAAGGAGCTGCCTGAGGACAGCATCCAACCAGCCCTGGTGAGCCACACAAACCTTCGATTTGCCCTTTGGAAAAAATCATTGGGGCACATTATTTCGACAGGCCGGAGTCAGAGTCAGTCAGGGAGATGTCTGCTCCCAGGGACGTGGACTTCTTGTCCTTCAGTGGCCTGAAATGGAAAACATTCCATCTCCCCTCCCACCCCCAAATAATTTTTGAACAAATAATGATCTTGTTTCACACAGTGGAGGAGAGACCCCGTTCCCAGCAGGGATATGGGACTGTGAGCTTTAGCCAACAACCTGTCATCCTCTAACAGACAGCACATCACTAAACACTTCTGAAATTGTCCCTCTTTGCCCCTCTCGGTTGCACCGAGCTGTATTTGCCTGGCAGGAATCTTCTGAGGGCTAAAGCACCAACAACAGACATGTCCCAGTTCCTGGTTCCCCAGCCTGGAAGTGCAGGTAACCTTACCCATGCCTTACCCGTTACCTGTCACCCGTCACCGGTTCGGAGAACACCCTTTGCCAAGAGGCGAAAAGCAAGAAAAGCAAATGGCTATTTAAGACATCCTCCAACTCCCATTGGGCCTCATCACCTCCGACAGATTTGTGAGTCACTAAGAGGAAGTATTTTACTGCTATCCTGTTTGGTCAGCAGGTGGAAGGGAAACAGCCCTCACAAACCCTGGAAAAAAAATCAATTGAACAAGACTTCAATTTCAGGACAGTCGCAGTGCTTTCAGGCTCAGCCTCATGTAGTGCCAGCAGTTTTCTGGATACTTTACAGAGGAAGACAACAAGATCCTTGGCATAAGGACCTTTTTTTTTTTCTTCCACTACATAATTTATGTGCTACTTCCCAACTTTTTATCCAGTAATATCTCCCAGACAAACCTAAAGAACCCTTTTCTCTTGTTAAATTTTCCTCCGGTGTTTCAGAATTCTTACTCCTGCTCTCCAAGAAATTTTGCTGCAAGATGAAAACTGTTACATTTTCTTAAAACTACGGGGTAGGATTTGAGAAGAACTTGGGTAGTTCATAAACTTTGTAAAAGAGATGAAATCACCCCTGAAAAGAAATTGTGGACATCTCTCTTTTTCATAATCCAATGAAAATAGGATAAAGAATAGGATAAAGAACATGGCTGAAGAAACCTCAGAAAATTATTTCCCAGGAGGACTTTAGGAAATAAAAAACAAAAGAAAAAGAGTTCCATTTCAACTGAGAACATTTCCTAGCTGGAACCCCAGCCAGCTAAAGTGCTCGTGGGCAAATTGTATCTTCCCTCTCTTCAGGAGACCTTTAAGAAAGTTAACTCTTCTGCTCTAATGGTGACTTGTTTGTCATTTCAAGGTGCTCCTTTGCCAAAAACTTTGCCAAGATTCAGCAATGTGAGTGTCAACGTTACAGGATACGGTGGTTGTAGATACTACCCAAACTGGGATACCTCACTGGGCACTCTGGTTTTCCTCAGCTTCGTCACAACGTTGAGGGAACAACACAGAGACACATGCAGAGGTTTCTGATGCTGCCCTCTCTGCTTTCCCCTGCAACAGGTAACCCAGGGGGTCTATCGGTGAGATTTTCCCTCCCTGGTGATGAGGAAGACCTCAGGTCTGCAGAGAAAGGATCCAAGAGAGGAAGGCTGTGTGCTGCTTTGAGAGAAGTCCATAAGAGAGACCAAGCTCTGCATATCTACTAACTAATAACATTTAGACTTGATTTACAGGCATCTCTTCTATCACCATTCTCCGTCTACTGCCTTCCTTATTGCTCTCCTCTTAAAGGTAAAAACAGGATAATCCAGCTCCTTAACCAAGCCTTGAATATAAATTAGCTTTAAAAACCTTTTAAAGCCAATTTTTCTCACTGTTTATATATTTCTGGTTCAGCAGATATCCATCTCGCAACAACAATGAAGAAACGGGTCCATTGTTCAATAAAGTATATAAAAGCTCTAAAGTTTCCTTAAAGATGTTCCAACGTGATACATGATCTTGGGGGCTCAAATCTGAGACATACAAGAAACGTTTTAAAGTATTCTTAAATAAATTAAGTCACTGGGTCAATTCCAGCCAAGCTGATGAGAGAACAATGTATAATATAGAGAACGACCCCCTGACCCTCATCATGTGCTTGTTTCTGTAACTACATCCAAAGAGAGGATTTTGGAAAGTCCTGTGCTGTTTTCACACACACACACATTTCATTGTCAGGTTCCACCTGGGACTTGTAGTAGCTGCACAGCGAGGAGAGCGATTGTTTTTGTGGTTTCTTCCTGGCTGGGAGCGCAGGCTGATGCACCAGAAGTCTTACGAGAAATTCTGCTTTGTTGGGATTTCCTGCAGGATTCTGCACACAAAAGCAGCCCGAGCGATTCAGCTGACACAGTTATTGGAACCTGCAGATGATTTTCCCAACACAGATTGATTTGGGAACCTCTGCTTTTCACCCACTACTCTTTGTTACATCCTACGTACTTCCTGTATGATATAATTTGGATGCACTTTCCAAAGAAGCATCACGAAGTGTTATGAAGTGCCATTGTATTCCGCTACAGCCCTGCCAGCCCAGGGAGAGCTACATTTCGGCTGCCAGGAAGAGATTTCAAGTTACTGAGGTTTAACAAGTTGCCATGCACCGGCTGAGCTGTAGGGAATCACCATATGTGCTTTCCTGGGGGTTTGTTTTCTACATCTGTGGCAAATGCAAAAGGAGGAGTCTTGTTTTAAGCTTGTCTCTCTGCGCTGGAACAGTTACCTCGCCCTAACCCCAGACTGCGCTTACGCCCATGTACAGCCCGTTAACCACGGGAACACGTGGTTAATTACCATTAACACGGCCCCATTAACACCGGGCTGAGCAGCTTGTGCTTGGAGCATGAGACACATCCTGAAGGCTGAAGAAGCAGCAGCACGTTGCTTCACATACAGCACCGGTTAGCAGCGGTGGTGGCTTCTAATCACCTCCAACAGCAGCATCCTAAAGCACCAGCTCATGCTTCTCGATGAGACATGACCCCCTGTGCCTACCAAGGAGGTGTGGGGCATTACTGGGGCCAACACCTCACTCTGTTTCTGCGTTCCCTCCTATTTAAATGAGGATCCCTCTATAAAGTGATAAGCAAATCACCGCCATGCTGTTCTTTCCAAAGGCAAAAAGCCCCCCGCCCCAAAAAGCCAACCCCAACCCCAGGCCAGCCAGCTTCTGGATGAGGAGGTTTGTCAAAAAATCCCTTTCCCTCACTGATGGGTGCTCGTGGGGCACTTTCATGCTGCTGCTTAGACTGATGCTACTCCACGGGGTCTTTACTTTTCCTCAGCACCGACTGCACCCTTCATTTCCTCACAAATCCCCACACTGGGTAGGAGCAGGGGGAACCAAAATGAAGGGAAAAGTGCACTTGTAAAGCAAAGTTTGCCAGTAGGAAAATATTCAGCTTGCATGAGCAGAAAAAACTCTTGATTAGAAAAAGTATCCACCAAAAAAATCCAAACCAGCAAAAACCATACAAACAAAAAGAAAAACTAAAGTACAGTGAGTAAATGAGAATCAGTTGGGGATCAAGAACACATCAATGTACTTGGCAAATGGAAAGGAAAGAGGTTTCTTTCGCTCATCAGCCTCATTTTATTTGTACATTGAAGAGATCAAAGCTGGGTGGCTGCTTTTCTGAGACTACACTGAAAGTAGCTTGTGTTTTTCCTGCGGAATGTCCATTTTAGAAAACAGAGGTGAGGTCCTGCCTTAGGGGAGAGGGAGAGAACAGGTTCCTCCTCCAAAATCTCTTTCAGTCCTTATTTCAAGACGTTTATAGAGCTTTGATAGGCTGGTTGGCATTGGCAGATTTCTTTTTTTCTCCCCTAAATAAAGAGCTGGAATTGAAAAGAGGCAGCTGGCCAAACACCCCGGTGTAATTGCAGTAAGATATGGAACCGAACAAGTTAAATCTGAGTTACTGCAATATTGCTCCTGAAAGGTTTACTGTACAGTGTGAGTCACGCTGTGGTTTGGTCCTGTGTCTATGCCGAGTTTGCAATTTTTAAAAATTGGGGTTTTCTTAGTAGGGACAGAAGATTCATCAAAGGAAATGAGACTGGTGGCTTTATCAAGCCCAGAAAGGCAGCCTGGCAGTCCCATGAGACACGGACCCCTCAGAAGGTGAGAAAGCCCCGTAAAAGCACCTCCCCACTAGGACAGCAATATCCTTTCGAGGAAAATTCTTTCCTGATCCTTGCTTTAAAGAAGTGATTTGAGATTAATGTAAAGACCATTTGTCATTTTGGTTATAAGAAAAGCTAATGGCTTTACCAGCTTTCTGCATTTTCTACAAATTGAGTCTGCATCATGAACTCTGCTGTTAAGCACAAACCAGCACAGAAAAAGCCTCCTCTAAACGGCAGAGCCCAAAATGAGTCACTCGTCAATTCACGGCTAATTGTCAAATGTGTTTATTGCAGGGGAGAATTGATAACCTGCAATAAGATGGGATGGATCCAGCCAGCTGTGTGTCTGCAGTTTCAGGCTGGGGGGTGTCCAACAGAAACCATGACTTCCACGAGGGGAAAAAAAAAGTAGGGTAGTGTTGATTTGTTGATTCAGCACTGGTGTATTTTCTTCTCCTGATTCCTTCTGTAATATCAAGTGGGTTAAAGACTGACTGAAGGAGATGGGATTGGGAAAGAATTGCCATTATGTCTGTTGATATTCCCCCACTTCATGTGAAATGTAGGCAAGTCGTGGAATAATGTAGACTGGTAAAATATTTCATGAGACTTTCCTTCTCAAGCTCAAAACAGAGAACACGCTGTTAGTAAGCACACCATGTATTTAGGTAAGTGAATGGAGTCAGAATGAATATTACCTACATGACAAATAAACAGAGACAATCTGCAGTGGAAAATGCCTGCTTCTGGCAGAGGTTTGTGTCGCCCATGGCACTGGGGCAGCTCAGTGCAGAAGTCATCTCTTACCAAACCCTGCACTTACCTGTCTCTCAGACAATGTCCTTTCCTTTTTGGCTGAAGCTGAAGGTGGCTGTACAACCCCCTGCCTTCAGGACACGGTCACTGCCCCACCGTTGATCCCTCCGAGGCACCAAGCTGGCCACGGCAGGTGAACACCACCCAGAGGTACGTTTGGAAGGAGTCAGCTGAGAAGTTCAGCTTCCACAACAGAAGCAGCCCCTGTAGGGGAGAGTTTTTGGTCCTGATGTATCAAGGCTTGAGGACAGTGTGGTGGCACCCTCATCTGGTGACCTTATCTGCATTTTTCCTCCCCTATTAGCAAATTTTCTCCTACCAAAGTCCTGCCAAAAAAGCTAGCCATCCCAAATACTGGGAATGCTCACATGATATTTGCAGCTGACCACATCCTCCTTAATCTTTCTTCATCTTGGCATACTCAGCTATGAGCTTGCAGAGAACAATTCACCCCTTGCCCAACAGGACTTGAATTCAACCACCATTCCCAAGCACTCTGGTAAAAATTGGGCACAATTTGTGAAAACCTAGTATGGTCTTAAAACCCCAAGATGTTTGATGAGGCCTAACTAATAAACACACGGTGGCCAAAGCCAGCTAATGAGACATGACCGTGTTAGTCCTACAGCAATCATAGCCATTAATCACACAACCAGATGAGCACACACCGAGACAGAAGGCAATGGACCTCTTCAGAGAGGACTCAGATGTCTTCCTGGAGGATAATTCGTACAGGACACAAGATTACTGAGCTCCGTGGACTGAACTTCATGAAGGCTTTTGATCCGTACCACATGGGGTTAGATTAGAAAAGGCACGGAATGTATACACTCTCCTCAAATTGCAGGAAGACTTTTCCTTGATCACAAGAGAAGATAGGACTCCAGGCCATTTCCTTAAGGAAAATCTCAAAGTTCAGGATTTTCACAGTGCCCCCGAATACAATTAGGTTGTGGGGGACCTTGGTTTGCTCTCGAATTCACCTGTGTGAACTGAAACTGAAAATAGAAACAGAAGAGCAGCTTCCTGCGCATTTTCCCAGCTTGGATTTCAGTAATATCTTCCCCGAGCTGGGATTATTCTGCTCGTGTACAGTGATTAAATCTGTTCAGGCTTTGTTTGGGAGCAGAAAACCACCCCGAATGGAGGCATCTTGTATAGCCTAATAGAAGATAGTGTTCAACAGCTTTTTTTTAAACAACCATTAACATTTAATACATAATCACATCTCACTATGGAATTCTACAAGAGTGTTAAAAATAACCCATCAGGAAGCATAAAAGCACATATTGAATTCAACAAGTATTTACAGTAACTCCTGCATAGGGCTCTAGCAAATCTCCAGGGCTCGCTCAGCCCCATTTCTACCAAGTCCCACAGAATTTTTCCAGAACAGTCAGCTATTTCTTTCCAGTTTTGATGAATGAAGCGGCGAAGCAGCCTCGCGCTTCTTATCTGAGATCTGATTAGATCAACGCCGGTGGCTACAAAACCACAGCAGCAGACTCCCAGCTGGTGAAACTCAGCATCAATCTGTCGCCCTCAAATCTGGGCTGGGGGACTCCAGCTCCTCCCCTGCCAACCACTCACCTCACCAGAAATCCACGTGTCTCCTGCTTTTGGCTCCCTTTCACCAGTTAGTCAATGTGCAAAGCTATTGTTTTGAACTTTGCTATATTTTAGTAGCTGTAAAATTAGCTGCCTTAGTTCATAACTCATGGGAGGGGCTCCTGAGATGCTCTTCCCTCTAATATTTTCTGTTGGGGATGGATGGGGCGGCCAAGGACTGAGGTCATTGATGCTTCGTGTGGCGCAGGAGAGGGGGAATTCGTGGCGCTTTCCAGCAGACCGTTGCCCAGTGACCATCAGATTTATGCAACTGGGTGTCTCCACGGTGCCCTGGAAAGCTACAGCCCATCTCAGCTGGAGGTGCTCTTTCCAGAATAGATGCTGCCTTTCAAAGAATGACACTTTCTGACTTCCCGGACACAAAGGCACAATTGTTTCCATTATGGAGCTCGTCCCATCACCCCAGGTCGTGCTGGCCCCGAGGAGGTGCTGTCTCCAGCCCATGCAACCAGGCTGCAAGGACGGGTCACACTCCGTGCAGCCCGTTGCCAAAAAAACTTCTGGGAACAAAGACAGTCTCTGACTCTTCTGCAACTGAATAAATCTTAGACAACAAACCCAGAGGGAGCTGTTGGCACACATCACCCAGCCCTCAGACAGGAATCCTGCTCCCACATCAGCCAGCCTCTTGACAGGCAGGAGCTTAGAAGCCATTTAGCTCATGGAAGGGGACAAAGAGGGAGTGCGGATGGATATGTGCACGAGAGAGACTTATGCTAAGGGAAACGGGCTAGGCATCTCGTTTTCCAAAGCTGAAAACATGTCACTCAGCCATAATTGCTAAACTGAGAGCAATCAAAATGATCACTTTAAAGACTGTGATAGGGAGTTCAAAGAAGGCTCTCAGAGATACTTATACCCACAGTTGTGGTTTTAATAGGGGGGCTCTGGCTACTGGCTGAATGGAAGCAACTGCACGGATCTGGTGAATGAGGGTATATTCTTCTCAAGGCTCCACTCTGTAACGCCCTGTCTTTGCAGAATTCCCAGCAGAGGAGGGTGCCTCTTGGATACTGAAATGTAAACAGATGCTCCCCTGCAATTAAGCCTAGAGGAGTTGCACATTTGCATTGATTTGTGCACTTTGCTCGCAGAGCTCCTCCAAATTACTCCCAGACAGTAACTTTGCTGGTTTGCAAGCACGGAGCTGAAGCAGAAAATGTTTTGAGCACAGTTTCTCATTATTTAGCAAACATCCCTGGGAGAGCCTGCCTGCCCACAGCTACTTTGTGAACCACCAGCATGAGCGATGCCACTTGAATGCCGCTGAGCTGGGAAATAAACTCGCTAATCCAAACACAGACCGGGGATCAAAGGCGCTTTAGGGATCTGCTGTCATCCTTTGTGTACCTTCAGCAACTGCTCAGCTCCTCCTGGTGAGTGACCGGTGTCCCTGCGACGCCAGCCCCCGTGAAAGGGCAGGAGGGAACCACGGCGCAGGGATTACAAGGAAGCTTGGGCTTTCAGGGCTGTACCGACTTGCCCACCGAGTGCCTGATGGACTTCAGCTTTCTCAGATGAGTTTTCTGCTTGGCATTTCCTCTTACCTCTGAGCTACACTGCGCCTTATACAACTGCGCTTGGCTTGCATCTGGCCCTGGCTTCACCATGGGAAAAGCTTTGCATCGACAGGCCAGCTATACAATAAGGTGCAGTCTTCTTGAGTTATTTATGAACTAAGAACACATCCCTTGGCAGGGCAGCAACGCCTCATCGCAGACACCATGCCTTAAAAAAGCAGCTTCCTTATTTTTCCAGATGCGACTTGCTCTTCTAAAAACTGGATTTCTGCTCCCCAGGTGCCTGGCCAGCAGCTCAGACAGCACGTGGGGAAGGTGGGCACGGGAGGGTGAATCCCTCCTGGCACCTGGTTGTGTTTGCAAAGGGACCTCTGCCTCCTGTCTCTTCTGCTGCTCTACCCCTCTAACCGCACCCCCGCCGCATCGCCTGTTGCTTCTCTCGTCTCTGAGGGAGGTGCAGAAACTGTTGGTGAACTCATTAACATAAATTAGAGCAGAATGGCATTTGCCTGCCATGGCACCAGCCCAAGGCTTGGAGCTTTGCCACAGCAGCACCCTCCTCCTCAGCGAGCCACAGGCTGATCTGCACTGGGGACACCGGCAGGACACCCTCTTCCTCCTCATCCCAGAGGAGAGATGTCACTGTCACACTGAGTTTCTCGACAGGGACATCTGTCACCTTGAGAGACAGGCTGCTGGTGTCACTTCAGTGAGTGAGGCGGGACAGGGGACACAAGTACCACGACGCTCTCCTGGGCTTTGTCCCTTGTTTTTCAGGGCAGTTGGAGCAGGTGTGTCATCTCCTCACAGCACCCCCTCTCCAAGGCCTTCTTTTACCATCCCACACGTGGGCCAAGAGGCTGTAAACCCCTCAGAGAGTACTTCCACCAACGCACAGGAAGAGCTGTGTAGCAAATGCAAGTGGATAGCTTGTGTTTTGATTTTATACTCCATAAAAGTCCATTCCATCTTGGAAGGAGAAACAAAGGAGTGGGGAATCCAACTGTATCCCTTGGAAACCACCCAAGCAACTCCAGAGGAGGATCAAATCTCCATAATGCAATAAAGCAGACAAATGAAAAAAGATTCTGTAATCGAGACAAGGTCCAAATTTCCTCCATGTCAACGGGAAAAGTCACTGGCCTCTAGTCAAAAGCATGTTCTGTGCTGACCAAGTAAGTGCTGCACAGGATCAGGAGCTGAGCAGTTCTGGAAAGATCGTACAGTGGGAGAATAAAGGGCTAAACTGATAATCCCATCAGGAAAATGTAACTTAATCTGGAGCTGCATATGAAAGATCAAATCCAAATCGTAGCAAATTCACCAAATTTGCCTCTATCTGCTTCTCGTGCTGAGAGAGGAATGGGCTGCCCCACGTGTTCTCTGAGTACCAGCACCCCAAGTGAAGTGCACAGCTTCTCTTAGAAGACAACGTGGTGGGTTTTTTTTCCCCTTGAAAGTTTAATCCTCAAAAGAGGGTTCCCATTCTGTCCTCAGCAGATCAGAAATCAGGCTTTTCACATCACCCTGAGTGGAAAGAAGGAACTTCTCCACGATGCATACCTGTGTGCTGGTGCTGAGCAGGAGCTACTTGCACAAGGTTCTCAGACTCACCGGAGAAATAAAGCCAAGCTTTGCTCCAGTTTTGTCCCCTTTCTTTTCACTTTCCTCCCCGCCCATTCATTTGCTTTTCTTTCTGTTTCTCCTAGACCCTCCTCATGGCCCGTTGATGGCACCCACCTGGGAACTAAGCCTTCTGGGTGCTGAATTCAAATTTGCTCCTCCAGGTTGTGTCTGAGGTGCAAACATCTCACCGAGGGCTGGGGCCCCTCTGCCAGCAGGGCACCAGCAGCATCTTGACCCGTGGCACTGAGCTCATAGACCTCCAAACAACAGGGTTTCACCTTAGTGGAATAAAAAAAGAGCAAGCCTCAGACCACCCATGTCCTGGAGGAAGCAGTTCCACCAAGCCTGGCTTAAAGTTTTATCATACATATGAGGAATATAACTGAAAACATAGATGCTTATCCAACCAAGCCCCCAGGCACTTGTTCTTTCACTTGTCTTTGCTGTCACTGGAGGAAGCTCACTATCTGCAGCAAACAGAGGTTTTTCACAGAGGTGAGGAGGGTGTCAGTGCTGGATTAGCTCCATCTTTCACCAGGGGTGCACATGGCTATTTGGTGTGATTCCCCCCAGCTGCCCCAGGCTGGAACCTGCAGCCTGGATAACGGAGCCAAGATGCATCTGAAGGATACGAAGGCAGAGCTCACTAGAGAGAGCAGCACAGGCCACTGAGAAACCCACGATCCTGTGAGCATTCCCCTCCAAACAGCTTCACCGTCTCTGCCCCCCAAACCCAGTGCTGGTGCATCCCTGGGCAGAGCCATCCCCCTGCCACACTGGCAAGGAGAACCACCTCATGGCCACACTCATGGCTCTGGTGTCACACACGGGTCTGTGCCAGAGCCTGACCCAGCTCCCCCTGGCCCTCAGACACGCTCCAATCGATGGGATCAATCCCTGGGATGGATTAGTGCCTCCAGCTGCCCCAGCAGGAAGCAGCACGCCAACGAGACCCTGGTGAGCCCCTGCTGACCAGTGGGGTTCGTTAAGCTGCTGGTCCTGCTGACGGAAAGTGCCACGTAATAACAAATAAAACTCGTCAGTGCCCCCGCTGTGATGTCATCGGGCAGGGAACAACCCGGGGGGAGAAGTAAAATCACAGTTTGCAGTGGGACAGGTTTTAATTTCACTCGTGTTAATGAGACACCTTTCTTTAAGGGATGTCTTTGCGGGGGGAGCCCAGCTCTGGCTCACCCCCACACCAGCCCGGAGCCCCATTTCCAGCGGAGGGGAGGGTGCTGGGCAATCGGAGGGGATACACCCCTCCTCTGACCGGGCTGGAGCACATCGACGCTGTGAAGACGTGGCCATTTCATAAAGGGCAAATGGGAACAAGCTGGCCCTGAGCCGCTCGTCTCCCACTGACACTCTGCTTCCCCATTCAGTGTAAGAGTTATGAACAACTCGTATCGGGGGAACAATAAGTTTAAAGATGTACCCTAGCAAAAGAAAAAAAGGGAGGGGGGGTTACTCATGCCCTACACGACGGTACATGATGTTCTGTGAGCCCTGACTGTCCTCTGCAGCTTTCAAAGGCTTCTGTGGCACCGGATCTGTCTTTCAAAGCCTCTGCCGCCCCGACGGTGCGGTAAGCGTCGAGGAAGGACAAACACAAAACAGGCTTGAGCTACTCTGGGGTTTGAAGGCACTCAGTAAAAACAAGGTGAAGCACCACTCAGCGCCCCCGTTCAACAGAAGCAGTTCTTGGAAACGAATGAAGGAGAAAAAGTACATGAGCATTTGGATGGTAGGGAGCAGGGAGGCTTTTCGAGGGGAAAGCATTGAGAGATCCTGGGCTTCCTAACAGCAGCGATGAAGGCACCTCCTTGTTCCAAGGCTCTGCACATCTGTAAGGATATCGCTGGTTGCAATAACGGGGCAACATCCCACCCCGGGCACTGGGAAGGTCAGGAGTGGGCTGCAGGGACACACTCCCCGTGACCCTGTGCAGGCAGCGTGGATTTAAATCCATGCACGCAGCAGAGCTGCCAGAGACCTCCCAGATGCTGTGTCAGTGCTGGGCTCTAACCAAAATGCACCCTAAAAAGGGGGTTCTTCCACGCTTGCCCAGCAGAGAGCTCTCCTTGGAAGGAACAAGTCCTGGGGGTGCTGCCAGAGCCTGGAGAGGACAATGCTCTGAGCACCCGGGGCAGAGCGAAGCCACCCTCTCCTTGCTCCCAAACTGCCCTGAATTGCTATAATTACCCAGAAATCGCTTACCTTTCAGGAGAGAGCAGCACAGCCCCAGAGCCAGTCCACCAGCCAGGGATGTGCAAATCTGCCAGCCCTTATAACAAAAGGCTTTTGTAAAAGCTAACTCTATTCAACCTCCTCTTATCACCCCATCGCAGGGCTGGTAAACCTCTCCAGCCTCCTGAGCTGATCTGGCCGCTTTCAAACTGATCTGAGTCCAAGCAGCAAGTGCAACCAGCACAGAATAAACCTTTCCCACTGAAGAGGTCCTTCCTCTTTCATGCTCTGCTTCTCCAAGTGGCTGGTCCTGCTGCGAGGAGCCCCCTGCACACCCCAGCCGCAGGCTGTCCTGCTTGGCCCATATGCAATTAGTTAATGGGGTAATGGCAGCGTGATGGGCTGCAGATGTCGCGGCAGATTTAAGCACTGGGTCTGCATCAGAATTCCTTTCAGGTTGCTAATAGAGTAAACTGATGGATTAATTAGCTCGCAAAGCATCTGACTTCCCGCTTTTGTGGCAGCATCTCTTGGAATATAAAGTCACTTGACAGTGAGTAGGGAAAGAAATATGTGAGATGCCATGCATACCACAGGCAGCAGCTTCACTTTTTGACCAGCAAAACAAACATTTCGGGTCCGATCGAAAAAATATCTTGTTTGGAGATTGCTGCGGCGTAATTAAATGCAAGAAAAGGAAAAAACACAGCTGCCGCCTCCTGGCTCCGCTCGCTGCGGGCTGGGGGCTGCGGGCTGGGGGCTGCGGGAGCCGGGCAGGCCGGGGGCTTGGAAAAATTCGGGAGGGCTGAGCTGGAGTGTGCGGCACCAAAACCCGGCGCCAGGTCCTGAGTCCTGCTCGGGCTCCTTCTCTTGCTCATGGAAAAAATAAAGAGATCAGCCTCCAAATACTTGTCCAGCAGAGCAGCTTTGCTCCATCAGCCCGGCTTTTGGGGGTCCCCTGCGGGGCAGAGGCTTTGCCCACCTCCTGCCTTCAGCAAAGGGCATTTACCGGCCGGTTTCTGGCCGCGGGGCACGGCAGCAGCTTGTTTAAATAAAGACATTTACTCAGAGGAAGCTTCTTAATTCTCACTCAGTGTCAGGAGCAGCGGAGGAACAGCGTGATGGAGAAGTTCAAACGCTGGGGAAATACAGTCAACCTATAAACAGGAAGTTTAAAAAAAATATATATATTAAAAAAAAATCCTAAATCCCAAGGCACGTCCTGCCCTTAATCACCACACGCTCAGCTGCCACCACACCGTCTTCCTCACCGGACCAGGGTTTTAGTTGCTTGTCCTTAGCTGAGCCCCTGGTCCCTGGCAGCAGGAGGACTATCAGGGACCTGCACCAGCATCAGCATCTCTGCTGGCAGAAAGTTTTTCCTCTCCAGCTTCAGGCTGTATAGACCTTCCTTTTGTGCTACCATGCTTCAGCCTTGCTCAACGGGTCGGTGGTGGTGGTTGTGTGCCCGGCTGTGACAGTGCGTGGAGGAAAGCACGGCACCCAGCGCTTGCTCCCTGGGCCACCATGGGGGTGATGGACCCCGTCCTGCACAGATGATTTTTACCCCCCAAAAGCTTTTCTTTTGGCCTGGGGGCATTGTGGTGCATGGCAGTGACTGCTCATGCCCTCTGCTGGTTGGATTCCTGTGGGTTTGAGGGGCTTTGTGCAATGATCTTTTTTAGGAAAAAAAAGGGGTTGGGATTTTAGAAGAGTTGGGTGAATGTCTGAAGGAAAGCTGCAAGCCAGGCTTATATGATTTCTGGCATCTCGTTGCTCTTTTCTGAAGGTGTCCCACGCCAATTGCTCTCCATGGGATGGGCTGGAGCAGGAGAGGATGGGCAGGATTCCAGCTGGGTACAACTGTGGGAGGTGGGATGGGATCACGTGGTGGCCCATGTACCAGACTCAGAGCAAGGAGAGTGGGACAGAATGAATAGGGTTTGTGCTGCACTTATCTGTACCCATTGTGCCAAAAATGGGAGTTCAACCCCATGAGGTGCTGCTGCTCCAGACCTTGAGGGTGGGAAGCTGTGTGAGCTCTGGGTTTGGTGGTGAGCTACAGGAAAAGACTGGACCTGATGGGGAAACAAACCTCTACACAGACATCATCTTGCACTCATTGCAGTGAGACCCCAAACTGGCACCTCCCACCGATCCCAGTGGGGAGGATGGCCAGTGTTAGCCCATCCTGCAGGCTCAGACCTCAATGTCTGCATTGATATTACTCCCTCCATGGAAATCATGACCCGAAATGAGCAGGTATTTCTAGTTCTGTAGCTTTTGAGATGGTGGTTTGTCCAAGGCCTTCAGAGATGGTTGTCAGACCCTGACTTGATTTCGTAGCCCCTGCGTGGGACCTTCCACCAGACCAGGTGTTGCATCTTTTCTGAGTGCTGTGCTTTGACTAAAGCCCCCGTGGGTGTAGCTGGACCAAACAAACCCCAGGGACACATTATTTTGGAGCAGTTTAACTGCATCTGCCCAGCAGGACGGGCAGGTCCGGGCATGGCTGCGGGAGGACGTGGGGTGGCAGTGGCAGGACGACTGCTGGCCACGGAGCCAAGGGGCTGACTCACGGGTGCTGAGCCCCTGCCAGCACCCCTGGCTCCCGCTGACTTCAGCGGCTGAGAGAGTTCTCGGTGTTTCTCCCTCTTCCCTTTCGGCACAGGAATCGTTACTCATTCCCTACACAATGCCAGGTACCTTTTATTGTGGAACGGGCAATGACATGGAGTGGCTGGGCATGGGAATGCAATTGATTGGAACTCTGGGTTTCCTACATGACTTCAAATTACAACAATCCCAGATATTAAGATTTTGGCACCGGGAATGGTTTGGAGGATAATTATGTGCTATGATCTAATTTTTGGCATCTGCAATTAGAGCCAAATCTCTACGTCCCTCGTCCCTCGAGAGCAGTTGAAGCTGCAGGTCCCTTAACTCTCTCATGCCCAGAAAAAGTCCTGAATTCTCCTTTTTTTTCCCCATCTTTCACTTGATCCTTTTGGGAAAGGCTCTATCCAGCCCTGGAAGAAGCCAGGTTCTCCTCCTAGGGTCCTTATCACTGTAGTCTATGGGAAAAAAAAGAAAAGGAAATTAAAGTGGGACAGAGTTGGCATCTGCATACACCATCTGATTCCAAAAGTTGGGTCTCCTGCAGGTTAAATAACTGATGGGTTATCAGGGTTTTACAGATGTACGTACCCCCAGTCACCCCCAACTTTATCACTACTGATTGAAGAGTTTTTTTCCTAAGTATTTACAAGAAAAGAACAAATATGCAAGTCAGGAGAGTTGCAACCCCCCAGGGCTATTGTCCCCTGTGAATGAAGCCCCTGTAGGATGTCTTCAGACACAAGGAGAAGTGGGGTCTTCAGAGAAGACAATGAAGCTTCCCTGGTCCTCTGCACCCCGTTTTGGACTCCTGGCACCACCACACTCTCCCTTTCTGGGTGAGATTCCCCGAGCTGAGGCAAGTTCTGCTGCAGTCCTGCCCCTGATGCTGGCTGCTGCCTTCGCACTCCTTTTGCTCTGGGAAATAACTCAGCAAATGCAAAGCAGGGACCCGCTGTGCACCGGGGGGGGGGGAAATATTTCTCCACTAACCCTGCAACAGCAGCAAACGCTTGCTCTTTCAGGCTCTGCCCACCCCCCCAGCCAGTAATTCACCTCCTCCAGCTAAAATTTCTCTGGATCTTATCTCTGCTGTGATTCACTCCTTCACGCCAAATCTAATTCTTCTGAAAGGCTCTTTCACTGTCTATGACTAATTTGAGGCTTTGTGTTTACCCGCAGCAGCTGAATGAGGAGAGGTGGAGGAGTTCATTAGGAGCCCTCACTAATGATGGGGCTGCTCTACCCAACAAGCAGCGACACCGGTGGGGAAGCTGCCCCCCTGAGCCCCAAGGGAAAGGAAACGGGTGCAGCCTGCGTTGGGCAGGTTTCCTCCCGGTACCCAAGAAGGGCTGGGATTTGCTGCAGCGCCCTCACTTTTCAGTTTCCAGCTTATAATGTAGGTACAGGATGGGCACATTTGGGTTCAATGACGCTGATTTTTCTATGTTGGAAATAATGACTCTTAATGTCTAGAGGAATCACAAATTATTTGTAAGCCATCCGTGAGCAAAGAATAGTCCTAAAGGCACGGGCATCTCTAGGCAGTCACTGAAAGCAGAGTTTCAAACACACAAGGCAAACAGCTCTGCTTTTTTATTTTTTTCTCAAAAAAAGTGCACTGTAATTTGAAAAATGGGGGGTTTGATTTAGAGCATTCCCATTCGTGGACACTTTGCTTCATTTTGCCTAAAAGTACCCATTTTCTAGCAGCAGTAGCCTCTTTAACAGTCCCTCCATCCCCACACGGCTGAGTGGGACATTTCTCCAGAGCAGCAGCTCCATCTGTCCCCATCCCCAGCTCCAGCAGCAGCAGGTTCAGACCCTGCTCCGGGGCTCTCCGGTACCCACAGCCAAAATGCACCAGCCCGGAGACAGCGCCTGCCTGGACCGTCCCAGCAAATTTGTTCTCATTTCCTCATAAAACAAGCCAATCCCCTCAGGCTTGCTCTGAGAAAAAAAAAAAGAAATAAACCAAATACTAAAACCAATTTAAAATAAACAACAGGCACCCAAACTCTGTTTTTCCTTGTTTTCCTGAGTAGGAAGTCAGCAACCTCGAGAGGACTTTGATGTGGGGATACATCTGATGTCAGCGCTGCTGACAGACCGGCCTCACGAGGCTCTGGCGGAGGGTTTGTGTTCACACAAACGCTCCCACATTCACGTTCTTCCCCATAAGGGCGTCCCAGTGCTCCCAGTTGCCTTAGTCCGCAGCACCCAGACCCCATGGGCTCATGGGGACGGGCTCCCCCCAGCCCCTGCTCGAGCCGCTGCCACAAAAAGTGATGGGCAAGGACGGGGGCTTTTTTCACTTCGGTTCCTGTTCTGGATGGAGATTAAACTGCAAAGTGTCAAAAAATAACCCTCCCTTTCCCCTTCCCTTCCTCTCCCTGGCTTAGTAGATGCTCGGGGAAAGGTTGGATCCTGCAGAGGTTTGATGTGAACCTCTGTGAAGACTCAGGTGAGTGTAAAAAGCCCAGGAGCTACACGAGCTTCTTACAGCTTGTGATCTCCTGAGCAGAGTTGCAGTGGCTCCCAGGAAACGTCCCGCCTTCCTCTACAGTGACATTCAAAGCCCTGAGAACAAAAAGCTCTGCCTTTTTTTTCCTTGCTGAATGCCTGAGGCTGCACAAAGCCTGGGGGTTGTAATCCTGGTGGGCAGTGAGGTGCCCTCTCCTCTCACCCTGCCCAGAGTCCTTTTCCAATAGTCATCATCATCGGCAGGAGGGTGTTTTCTTCTCCTGGAGTTCCAGGAGTCCCTTTGCAGAGCCCTGTGGCTGCTGGTTCCCCAGTCACCTACACCACCCTGGCAGCATCCCCCCAAGTTCTTGAAACTCTATGAAAAAGGCAAAAAAGAACAAGAAAAAGGGGGCAAAGCCATCTTAACAGCAAATCAGCAGGACTCTTCATGGGAGGGGGGACGCCATTCTTATTAAAAGTGAGGCTTTTGTGCCATTTTCAGCAACGCTGGGCTGGAATCAGCCAACCTTTCAGCCCCAGGACTTCTAAACCAACATCCACTTGTCCCAAGCTGTTGCTTGACCACAGCGGTGGTTTCTGTTGACACCAGATGGTTTTCATATAAGTCAATATTTCTGTTCTGAGAAAATTACATTGCCAATTGTGAATGAATTAAATTGTCTCAGCCCTCACTTTCCTCCCAATTATAGTGAATTATGAACAACTCTTGAATAAGAGAATCTCCCTCACAGTTGTTGGTGCTAGAAGATATATTTGCCTTGCGGCCAGCTCTATATTGTTTGACTGATTTATAGATCCATAACTTATGGAATTAGAGGTGATCTTTTTTTTCAGAGCTTTAACTCAAAGTAGTTTCTTTTTTCTTTGAAATCATGTGGAAAGTGAAGATGATAGATTTTCCCTCCATATATTTTCGGTCCTCTAATAACACGTTGAATCTCACTTGCAGCTTTCCTGCCTGCACCCTCAGCCTACATTACCTCAGGAACTCGCCATTCCAAACACGTGCCATCTAAGCTGAAAGGGACTTGACATCTTCTGAAACACTGACCAGCCTTCCCCCCTGAAAGAGCCAGTGGGAGATGCAGGAACCTCTTAATAAATTTAGGCACAGGCTGACTTTTTCCCATTGAAAGCCAAGCCCTCAGAAGCAGATTTTGTACGAAGAACAGCATGTCAGAGCGTTATCAGCAGGAATTGTCCTGCACTGGATGCTACTTTGCAGTTGTTAAAGCGTAGGATTTGGTCAAATTTATTTGGGACACAGAAAAAAAACCCTACAACATTTACTCCTGTTTGAATAGAGCTGACACGATTCTTAAATGATGGAAATTTTTAAGACTGTTGTGTTAAGACATTGCTATGTCTGACCCGGAGTGGAGACGTCGGAGTCGGAATGACCCCTCCTACGAAGGTGCAGGTTCCTCGTCAGCCCCACTGAAATTTATGGGGTCTCCATGGTTGAGCTGAGTTTGGAGGAATAATTTAGCAAGATAAAGATGCCAACTCTCCTACACTTATCTGAACCCCAGGCAGACTCTCAGATGTCTCCAGAACAAATCTGTGCTTGGACTTGTTGACGAGATTTAAAGAGAAAATATCCTTGTACTTTAGAAGTTATTCTGGGATTGAAAAAATCCAAAAGATTTAGTGATTTTTAAAATGTTCAGTGAAGAAAACAGGTCCTTTGGCTTCCTCTTGTAAAGGCTGCTAATCTACTGGAGTAGGTGGCTATGTGAAATTTTGCTGTTGTTGGGCTGGAGTTCAGTCAGATTACCATTTTTTAAATGTTATTTTTTCTGGTAATATCTAATAAAATGGAAAACTGACGGTAAAGATACCTCTGCCTGGCCCACCTGCGAATGATGTCATGGAATTTCTCCGTTCCCTGCGTGCTGGCCAGCCAAATGTCTCATTAGAAAAGGAGGGAGGGAAGTATTTGTTGTGAAATAACAAAAAAAAAGATACTTTAATAGGTCAGGTTTGCAGAAATGCCTCCAGACAAGCCAGGCCAGTTGGGGTCAGTTCAGTCTCGCAGGGCATGAGGCATTAGTAGTATTTTCCATGGGCTAAGTACAAGAGAAACTTGGCTCTGGGTGTTCCTCCAGTACCTGTGCTGCCTGTGATGATTTTTTGAAATCCTGGTGTGAAACAGCATTTGCTGTTGGGGCCCTTCAGACTGGGTTATGAAAAAGTCAGTGGCACTTTGCCTCTATTCTTCTGTTTATTCCAGTCTCTGGATCACATTTTCCTTGACCCAAGAGCTACCTCTTTGCCCAGAGCTGCCCTTGCTCTAATGGGTGCTCCATCCGTGGGTGCTCATTGTTGGCACTGCCACCCTTTGAAGGCATCGAGCACCATCTATGTGAAGCTCAGCATGTGCTGGAGAGACCTGCAGGACCCAGACCCTGCAGCTCAGATTCTGATCCTCAGGGATCTCCAGCTCCTGTGCTCATCTCCTGGCTAGGATCTCAACTGTAGCTGGGATGCAAGCATGGGGCTGAGTCCACTCTTGGCTCCTTGACATGGAGCACAAAGATATGCACTTCCAGAGGACCCATCCCACCTCAAACAGCTGTGTTGGGATGGGTGGCAATACCCTCTGGAGGTGCCCACCTCTTTGCATGGACCACAGGCCGGTGGCAGGGGAATGAGAACCACCACAGTGCTTGATGCCAGCATTGATATTTGCTCCTGCTGGATTCCCCCCACCCAGGTCCAACTGATGGTTGGTTAAGACACCACCAACACCCTGCCCCATCACTGCTTTCACACGGGGAGGTACAGCCATGAGACCACTGGTGGGACAAGGCTCATGAGGACTTCTAAGTTCATCCCTGATGACACAGTCCCCTCTAATGCCACACATTATTAATGGGGTCCTGTAGCCCGTGCTGGCTTCTGGACAGATGCCACCCAGCCACTCTACCTTTCTCAGGCTCACATTCCCCTCCCATCTGCAGATGATTATGGCAAAGCTCGGAGTCCACTGGCTCCTGAACAACCCCATCCAGTTGTCCCAGTAGGCTAATTGGATGCGGTGCGTGCCGGGGAAGGCGGAGGGAGCGCTGTTATTATTCATCTCATGAACGAAAGGTGCTCGACTCTGGTTTGTTTTAATGGCGCGGCAACCACAGGCTAATATTATTAACTGGTCCTCAGCAGCCAGCCAAAAATCCAGCCCTGTTGTGAGAGGAAAAAAGGAATAAAGTACTTGAGACTCCAATATCTTTGGTGCTAATTTTAGGCATGTATGCTGGCACGGGGAGCTTGTTTCATCCACTCAAATCTGGTGCCGTGCCACAGAGTCGGATTTACAGACTATTAGTGTCTCAAATAGCACTTCATGTGCAAGAAGCAAGGGGAAAAACACCGGGTCCCTCGACTTTGTGGGGTTTGAGCTGAGTTATGCAAACAAAGTTACTTTCACTGTGGAGTTATTTACAGGTTGGCTCGTGAAAGCCTTAGTGACAGATTTAACCAAATTAATTTTTCTGACTTTCATTTGCTGTCTTTCCCCTTCTTCCCCCCTCCAGCTATTACATGTAATTACAGGAAATCTTAGTATATCACATCTTCAAAAAGACACAATGAAAAGCAATAGCAAAAAAATTCATTTCTTCCTTCTTTAATATTTTTCTTGGATGGGGAGAAAGGGTGTGGCAGAGATTTCCTTGCAGCCCCTCTGAGCTCTGCTCAGATCACCCCTCACAGACACCCCAAGTGTCCTCTCCTCTCCTCTCCTCTCCTCTCCTCTCTTC
>VZTM01000457.1:720279-738706 GCA_013400555.1 Jacana jacana | reverse complement strand
CCTCCCCTCCCCTCCCCTCCTCTCCTCTCCTCTCCTCTCCTCTCCTCTCCTCCTCCTCCTCCTCCTTTCCCTCCAGACAATATCTGGCAACCCCACATGATTATGTGTACTAAATGATTATTTAGTACTTTATTGGCCTTTAAACCTTTTAATGATTATGTGAGACACCCACAATAAGCCATCTAAATATGGCACATGCACTTTTTTTTTTAAGCATTAAAGGAGTGTAAATGTCTTTTAAAACCATGTGTCCTGGACCTCACAGAGGAAAACAGTTGTTGACAGTTGTGCTTACATCTAAGCAGTGAAGTTCAAAAGCATACGCTTCATTTTGAGCCTGTCTTTAACTCTGGAGAGGGAAAGATAACTGCCATACCTGCAGACAACTCCTAAAATCATAGAATCATCACAGAATCACAGACTGGTTTGGGTTGGAAGGGACCTTAAAGGCCATCTCTTTCCACCCCTCTGCCCTGGGTAGGGACACCTCCCACCAGCCCAGGTTGCTCCAAGCCCCCTCCAACCTGGCCTTGACCAACCTCCAGGGATGGGGCAGCCACAGCTTCTCTGGGCAACCTGGGCCAGGCTCTCACCACCCTCACACCAAAGAAGTTCTCCCCCAGATCTCAGCTCAGTCTTTCCTCTTTCAGTTTAAAAGCATTATCCCTCGCCCTCTGATCGAGAGTCCCTCCCTGTCTCTCCTGTTGCCCCTTCAGGTACTGGAAGACCATTATAAGGTCTCCTGGAGCCTTCTCTTCTTCAGGCTGAACAAGCCCAAAATGATGTATTTGAGCCCAGAGCTTCACTGCACAAAGATGAAAGATTGGGTATAAAGAAAAGAGTTGGGATTTGCCTTGATCAAATCTCACCAGATGCATCTTCATCCCTGCTGGAGCATCTCTGCTTCCTCAGCAAAGCCACCCACCAGCGCTGCTTCCAGTGGTTCTGCCCCTCTGCCCAGGAGGGTTTCACCTTCTGCACCCACTCTGCCTTCAACAACACGTTCCAGCATGTCAGAAGGACAGCTAAACATCACACAAAACCACGTCTCTGAAAATATGGCTGGCGCAGAGCTGCTGCATCATCTCCAGAACCTCCACCAGCTGCTCCAACACCCCTATTAATTGATTAATCAAAGAAAACATAAAACTAGATTAGGAGACAAATAGAAGCAAATAACAAAGATGGTGAGCACAGCTGGATAAAAAACGAGGGAGAGAGGAAGAAAAACACTAGTTTGGTTGCCCTTAAAGAAAGAAATTTGCTTTTCAAATGGGGAAAAAAAAAGAAGTTTCCACTGGAACCTGGGCAGAGTCAGAGTCAGAGAGATCTCACTGAGTCCCAGTCCCAGATGAGGGCTTATGTTACTGATCCTTTACTTTTTTTTCCCCCTAAATGATCCTTCTTTTAATTTTATGTATTGTCAGGAAAACCTCTTAGATACATAAATACTGTTGGAAGTTAAATTGTTACTAAAAAATCTCGTTGTTTTGTTTCTTTTCTAATGGAGGGGAGGGATAATGGTCTGATCTATGAAAATGAAGTTTGTTGATCAACAAATTGATCAAAGTGATCAACAGAATGAAGTTTGCCCACAAAGGAGAAACTGCCACTTACTTCAGGGGCAAAAACCCTGCAAACTGCACTGAATTTCCAGGTACTGGCACAGAGAGGTGGAAAAGGAACTGGATTTAAATCCAAATAGGGTCCAGTTTCTCACCCCTGTCAGTGGCTTTGGGGCTGTGGATGTGTGTGTGTGTGTGGAACCGTTTCTAGACATGATGCAGACAGACCCCAGGCCTCCTCTTGCCACAGCCATCCCTGACGTCTTCTTTGCAGCTTCACGTGGTTTTACCAGCGTATAAACTGCATTAAAGCCCAGTGATATCACTGCTCCGAAATCCCCTTAATCCTCAAAGCAGATACAACCCCAGGGTTTTAAACACCTTTGTTAATCCCTGCTGGAGAGTAATAAATCACTCTTTTGATGAAACTTTATCTTTTAGCCATCGACACAGACGTGCCCGTGACATGAAAGGCCGGGAGTGATCCCAGGGCTGAGCACAGGGCGTCAGGCTGAAAGCTCGATTCAATCAAAGCCCAGATTTAGACGTTTTTCTGATCTGCAGATGAAGGCTGAGCTCCTGGCAAGCGATGTAAGTTGTATCTTGCTGAGGGACACGACTGCCGATGACACACTTCAGGTCTCCCCGGAGTTTATGAGCCCACCGGGGCGTTTTGGCTCATTCCCAGCGCAGGCTGTTTGCAAGACTTTGTTTTTCCGAGCGGGTGCCTGGTCAGGAACCTCAGCAGCTCTAACGTGAGCTCTGGGAAACGGCCCCCTTCTCCCAAGACAACACCTGGGCTATGGAAAGAGCAAAAAAAGAGCAATAGAAAAAGAACCTTTACCCGATACCATCAGAGCAAAGGGACCTAATAAAGTCCCCAGAAGATTGCAGCAACCAGGAGATCTGAAGCACCTTTTTCCTTACAGACACAGGCTGGTGGGCTTTAAGATCTGTGCCAAAAGCTGCCACTCGCCAGGAAAAGTCCTTAGGTCTTTAGGGATGATAAAATTCCACCGATAGACACCCGTGTGGATAACTGACTCTTACCTCTGGCAGTGCCCCTCCTGGCAGCTTGAGGGACATCACCCATCAGGGGGTGGCAGAAGGACCGCAACCTGGGGCATGTCCACAGCGCATTGTAGTTTTCCTCCTCTCAGCCCTTCCCTGCTGGTGGCTAAATATAGACAAATTTTCTTTAAATCGGGCCATTATGGTAATAATCACAGGTTTATTTAGTCTGGTATTCTGAGAACGTACAAACCCTGACAGGGACACAAACACGGGTGCTAATAACAACACGGGGGCCGGGGCGGGAGGCAGAGCTCTGCAGCAGGAACATTGCCTTTTGCCATGGGGAGGTGCTGGGGGGGATCTGGGGAGATGAACCATAACTGCACAGGGAGGGCTCTGCCCAGCTGATACAGATGGAAAAGCCTTTTGCATCCCTTGAGTTTGACCTTCAGCTGTATTTTTGCAGGAAAACAGGCAGAAGAGGCCGAGGGCAAACATCACACACAGCCCTGTGCTCGTGAGGCGAGTTTTGGGTACCCGAGCTTCCCCTGGGATGCAGCCCTGGGATGCTGCAGCAGGTCGGGTCTTACTGCCTTTAATAAGATCTCTGGAAGTGTATGAACGCTGGTGTGACTCCACATGGAAATCTTAAATTAGGCAGAGAATATAGTGGTGGTTTAGGTGTTGTGGAAGGGTGGACGGGCGGCAGGGAATCGCTGTCCCCGGCGGGTGCCAGCCTTGCTGGGGCTTGTTTGTTCTGCAACACCTTCTTAGTCCTGTAGGGCTACAATTTCGTGTGTGTTTTTTTAACCTGAAAAAGGGTAAAGCGAGAAAACAGAAGGGGGAAAAAAAAAAAAGAAAAAGAAGTGATTTTTAAATCAACTGTCATTTCTGGCAAGGCTGAGGATCCCAGCAAGGTATTTGTTTATTATCAGGTATTTCCTCAGGATCAAATCCAGAGAAGAGAAATCTGGTACTAGTTAAAGTCTGCTTAAAATCCTGCTTGAAAAGAGATTTATGTGAGGAAATTACCTAACCTGGGGACAGGGGCTTAGTCAGCGGCCGCGGGGCTCTGCCGGGCGCATTGTTGGTTGCAGCGCGGGGCTGTTTTTAGCCCCCGCCGAGGGCGCGCAGTGAGAACAGCGGCGGGTTCTCGCTCACATCAGGGGATCAAAGCTCCCAATTGTTTCGAAGGAAATGACCCAGCAGCAGGAGCGTGTCAGACCTCGGCTTCTGCTCCCAGCCCCGGCCAGCGCCGGGCGGCTGCTCCTCCCGGCACGGGACAGGGTACCCCACGTTGGGTGAAGGGTACAGGGGCATCTGCCCCCACAGCCCCACCAACTTCTTCCTTAGAGAAACGGCATTTCCTCACTCCCATCCGTCCCCTGCTGCTTGTGAGCTGGGGCTGGACAAAGATTCCCACCTCCCCGGGGTGTTTTCCCAGTCCTCGGTGGCTTTTCCCCTCCGCGGTGAGAGAAGGGGAGGCGCAACCTCCTGGGCTGGCAGTGACAATGCCAGGGGTCTCGGTGGCACGTTGCTGGGGGGGGGTGGTGGACAGGAGGAGGACAACCCTGGCTGCTGTCACACAACCCAGCAGGTCACCACTGACGGTGATGCCCGAAGGATGCAGCAAGCAGCAGCAGCAGGTATGTGCAGGGACCCATCCAGGAGGTAGATTGGAAGCACAAAGGATGGAAAAGCCCGATGAGTTCATCCCTGCCCCTTCCCTGCCAGCGGCGAGTCGGATGCATTTAATTGTCTCATGATGGGACTTCCACTGTTTCTTTGGGAAAAAAAAAATTCCCATACATAGCTCACCTCAGGGACACTTCAACCCACGGTCAGGGCAAGAGACATGAGGCACATGACCAGGGTTGAAATGAGGGTTTGGAGGCAAAACACCAACCGAGCAGGTTGCCGTATTATTTTTTCAAGGTCACCACTAAAATATCTGGCAGGCTTATCTTACAGCTGGGAAATTTTACTGTACTTGCAGAAAACAACCAATATTTTTCATTCTGGTGCCCGACTCCTTGCTGTTTGTGTTGGTTTAACTTCACTGACCCTAAAAGGCGAAACTAGAGTAACGCGGTGTGGAACTGGATCCCGATGTGGATATGAATGATGGGTGTAATACAGTAAATGGTTGTGAAACAAACAGTCGGCAAGCATCCTGGATGGAAACTCTTTCTTCTTTCATCTCCATTGATCACAGACATCTCTGCTGACAGAAGGTGGTTATGCCGGCCGCCCATGATCACTTTGAAATGCCTCAGAAATATGTCTCTGTGCAGTTAAGGTTTTCCGCTGCTAAGAAATATCTTAATGCTAAAGGTTTGTTTACAAGGGGTGGCTGTTTCCACTTGCTGGAGCATTTGAAAAGTTGTTTTTTCCAACCACTAAGTAGATCTAAACATTAAGTGTTTCTTAAGTTGGGTTTCCAGCTCCTAGACGGCTATAAACATTAACTTTCATTGGTTTAAAGCAAAATAAAACAACAACAACAAAAAAGCTGCTTCCACTTAGACTCTCATAATGTAGAAAAAAAAAAGACTATTTTTAAAGAGGCTTTATTTTTAAAAGGCTCGTTGTGCAGTGCCTGCACTGGCCCCGCAGCAGGAGCAGGGCTGTGGCGACAAAGTGGTTCCTCCTGTCCCCCCCCCAACCTACCCCACCGCGGCTCCCTCGGGGAGGGGAAGCCAAGAAATGCCAGCTCTTCTGCTACCAGCTTCAACTGGTGGAAGTGTGACCCACGCTGCCTTCTCAAGGTGGGGGGAATTACCTACGGGGGAGCTGGTGTTGGATATTTCTGGGTCTGTAAGGCCCACGGGGCTTGAGCTCTGCTCTGGAAGACTCATCCCTGTGCTAAAGCCAAGGAGATGTTTGTGCCTGCCTCCTGCCACGTGCTCCTGACCATCTCTATGTGTCTCGACGTCACCCACTTCAGACTGGATTTGAAGAAACCACTATGATGGTGATTATCACAGTCACCTCCTCGTCAAGGGTCAGCGATCAGGGCCCCAGAAATAGCTGGCTGCAGACTGCTGTGATGGCTGGCTGAAAAGGGACAAGGAAAGTTAGTGAGTTCTGTTTGAAAACACAGGCTGCTGTGTCATTATACATTTCCAGTTAGGTCACTGGAAATGATTATCAATAGTAAAATAATTGCTGTTTGGGAATGGAAAACATGGTGTCTGGAAACACCACAAGCTGCTCCAGCAGCCGAACATGCCCACCAGTCTACAGAAAGGGCTCTTATTCATACCCAGGTTTTATTTACCACAGTATTTTTCCAAACTCTGTAAAATAAAGGAAGTTTCTGGTGTTGGTGGGAATTAATTCATGACTTGAGCATCCTGAACCTCTGGTGAACTCTGCCTAGGCTGGAACTCATTGTGGCTCCAATACCAGAATGACTAAACTTGAGTCAGGCCAAACTGGCTGCTGGGTGTTGGGAGATGCTTTTCCTCATGTAGGAAGGGTGAGCCACTTTCTGATGGCTTCACCTGGGGGCTGGGTTACCATAAATCACTGAAATAGGCTGCCCAGGGAGGTGGTGGAGTCACCATCTCCGAATATGTTTAAGAGTAGATTGGATGTGGTGTTGAGGGATCTGGTGTAGGGGAGAACTTTCTAGCGTGGGGCTGATGGTTGAACTCGATGATCCCAAGGGTCTCCTCCAACCTAAATGATTCTGTGGTTCTATGATCTGCTGTGAGAACTGGCAGTAGTAGATCAAAACTCCCAACACGCCGGTGCTCACTCTCCTGTGTCCCATAACGGTCCCCATCACCTCCATGGGTACTGCCTGCCCTGCTGCCACCACTCCTGGGGTGACACGAGAGCTCCAGTGTGCTCTGGGTAATGCCACAGAAAGCAGTGGTGAGCTCAGCCTCAATGTGTTTTGCATCTGCTCCCCTGGGTGATCTAGTGATGCTCAGATGCCACATTAGCAAATCTTGAACCTGGCTGTGAAAACTCCACACTTTTTTCCTGTCTGGTGTATCCTCGCTTCCCTTATGGGAAAGCTCAGGAGCTGGAAGCTCTCACTGAATTGATCTGAAGTCAGAACACTTCTTTAAACCAGACTGAGGTAACATCCACCCTCAAATTCAAGTGCTACTTCAATTTCTTTTGCTCTAAACATGTTGTTCTTACTAAGAAAGGCACACCTCGGAGTTCAGAAAGGCCCTGCATAGTTGGGGGTGACTCAGAAGCGGAATCTCATGGCTACTATCTCTGTTTCCCCTGCACAAAGGAAGGAGAGGTGGTGAGGAGCTGCCGATCCCGTAGCACTACACTACTCGAGCTGTCAAAGCCAAGTGACTCTGAACGGAAATTCTGAAAGAGAAAACATCTTATGCTTCTCAGTTGTTGCTATTTTGTAAGGGACTTTTCATCAGAAAATTGCATGGACCTCTTCCTGATGAAAAGGAAAGCTACTTGTATCTCCAAAACACTTCAAGTGGGAACTGTAGATACACTCCCAGGAGAGCCAAAAGCGTAGAAGCCCTTCACTACGGTTAAGCAACAAGCATCCGTCACTCTTCTCCGCAGTCACTTCTCTGTTTCCCTTATTATGTTCATTTAAATGCAGCCACAACACCCAAGTTTCCTCTCATCTGAGGTTATCCTGGTCTTTCTCATTTCCCCCTCTCACCATCTCGTGCTCTCCATTCGCTCTGGCACTCGGGTGGCCGTAGAAAACACCGTGCACCCGGGCATCCACGGGGGAAACGCACAGCGAGAACTCAGCAGCATCAAAAAAACCCCAACCCCTCTTCCTTTAATATTTTGCCTGATATAAGTCAGGCCAACAGAAAAAGCTCAGTGCTGCTGCCAGCGCTGTCTTAGTTCCCCATCCGAGCAGGACAAGGACACCAGCGTGGTCTCCCCAGCTTGTTTGGGAGCAGCACAATGCACGGAAGCTAGCGAAAGTTTATCCCCAGCCCAGAGCAGGGATGGCTGCAAGGAGACAACGCACGGTCCTGTGCTGAGCAGAATACACCGAGCCTTATGAATGGCACATTGCAGAAATGGGAACAGGATATGTTTTTCCCATGGTTTGGGAACAATGTGAATACTTTCTCACACACTGTTGGTGAAGTATTTTGGCACACCTGTGCGTTTGGAGAGCTCTATTATACTCCAAGGTCTCCTAGTCAGCTGTTAAGGACTCTTTTCCTCTCTAAGAACATGGATTGATTACGTGGAAATATGATTTGGTTTAGTATTTGTGCTGGATCATGGACCAGAAGGAAGTTACAGTATGTACTAGCTCCTGAGTGCAGCTTTCTGCTCCGCGGCTCGGGAGCAACAGACAAGCAAGGGCAGCACGGAGATGTTTACGCAGCTCCCTGCTTTATTTTTGACCATACTGAACAGGGGAAAACTGTTTACATGCTACAGAGGATGTTTTACCAGTGTTGCTTCCCACAGAACCGTCCTCAAGCTTCAAGTGCTGGCAGAGACAAACGGCTCCTCGACTCTTTGGTTGGTGTCTCCCAGAAGAGAGGAGACAGATATTGCTCCTCTGTGGGACCATCAATCCTATCATCAGCCCCACCAGGTCTAAATGAATCACCCCTGCTTCAGGGAATCTGCATCGTATTATCCCAGATGACATAATTTTGGATCACGGGCCCAGCCTCGTGCGGTACCAGGAGCTCTTGGACCCCCAGATGAGTGGTGGTGGGATGACTGGTGGCCCCAGGTGCCTCCATCCCACTCCTGCCCCAGCTGTGGGCTCCTGGTGGGAACCATGTTATCATTCAAAGTAGCTGGCTTTTTGAATATCGACTCCAAGGTATTCAGAGCCAGGTCTTTTATTTGGATAAGGTCAGGACTGGTTTGGCATGTCACTCATGCGACCAGGGGATGGGGACAGCTGCTCCAAGGAGTGGATCCTACCTCACCTCCTGCTTTGAGGTTTATCATGGAGGACTCAGCTGGCTTTTCCATGTGTCCAGATGACCCCTCGGCTGTCCCAGCCCCAGCCAGAGCCTCACTCAGCACTGTTAGAAGTGAAGAGCCCCTGAGAGTCTACATGTAGAGTCCATCATGTTTAAGCATCACTACCTGGGCCAAATTTTCAGATGCTGCTCCAGATGTATTAGGGCAGTTGTGTCACGTAGGCATGACAGGAAAGCCCCTGGAAGAGGAAGAGGACTTTTTCTAAGCTGTAAAACAGGATGGCTGCAGTAAATTGAAAGTTTACCAGTTTCCATCCCCACCAAAAGTTAATCAGGGCCCCAAAAGCCATAGAATTGCAACATTTTCCCCATAAATGTTCTTTAAAAATGTTTTCAGTGATCGTTTGGCACGGGACTATAATTTCCATCAAAACCTGTCGAGGGACAGGAACGGTTTCCCTCCTTTCCCTCCGCAACCGGGAAGAATAATTTGTCCCTGCAAAAATCCTAAGCAATTTTCCAGATTAGAAATCCAGCCAAAGCCAGTACCTGGGCCCACGTGTGCAGGCAGAGAGAGGCAGGGGCTGAGGGAGCCGCCAGGCTGCTCCAGCGAAGCCTGGCCCATGCCATGCTCCTTCAAGGGCGCTGGGGGAAGGCAAATGAAGAAACCACACGAGGCAGCATCACGCACAGCGGCCGGAGCTACCTGTATTTTATAACATCCACTCTGGTTCCAATTTCATCAGCTTGGCAAAGGCTCTCCTGGTGGAAATAATTGAGGCCTGAAAGTCAAAAGCAATGGAGGAAATATCTGAGCTATGAAATGTCAAGTTGCTTTCCAAAAGGGTTCCAATCTCTAACCACATCAAGAAGGGTGTCTGAAAAGACAATCAGGACTTTGGTCAATTAAAGTGGCTTTTTTACTTTTCTTTTGCTTGGGAATGCAGCGCCGGAGGAATGCCCGGCGGGGGGGTGTGTGTGTGTGCTTCTCCTCCGCAGCCCCTGCAGCCCCACAGACCTTGTTTTTCAGCTTCAGGTTTGGGTTTTTTTTTTTCCCCTCCTGAGATATTTGTATTTTTCACAAAGCTCCATTCAGCTTATTCTCAGGGAGCCGTTTAGGATCCCGTTGTTTTCGTTTTAGTTTAGCATTGGGAAGGTGAAACCTTCAGCACTTTGGAACTGAAGCCAAGGCAGCAAAACCCGAGAAAAAAAGTAAATACTCATTCTCCAATTAACTCCTACTAAAAACACATATTGACCTGAGTGTGTAGAACCTCCTGCACAGGGGGATTAATTTCATATAAATAGCAGTCACATCCACTGCCCAGCAAATCTTTAAATATAGTGGTTCAAAGTCAAAAAGTCCCTCCTGAACATGAAGCATGAGGCATCACAGGGAGACGTCTTACAGCTGGATACCAAAGGGCCCGACCACTCGCTCTTCCGTGTGATGACTGCTTCTCACCCCCGCAGAGGCAGGAATTCAGCAGCGACTCTTCCTGGGTGTTTTCAAAGCCTTTTAAACTCCATGGACGAGGGGAAAGGAGGATGAATGTATTCTTAAACATACTGAAAAAAAAAAAAAAAAAGAAGAAAAAGGCAGCTCTATTTTCCCTGGGGAATTTAACTATATTAGTTTACATCCTGTGGTATGAATAAATAAACAATCCCTAACCAGCTTCAGGCTTGCCGCTGTTTTGGCTGGCAGAACCTTTGCTTCCAAAGGCTCGGCTGATGCTGGGCGCCCAGCTCCCATTTTCTCCTTCCACCCGCTTCCGCGCCGCTGGGCCTCCCCCTTCCACTCTCCCTCTTTGCTGATGGCTTTCCTTTCATGTCTCCCACCTTCCTCTGCTGCCTTTCCTTTAGGAGACACGGTCCTTTTCCCATCCACGTTTTCCTCTCCCTCCCCTGCCACGCTGATCATTCTCGATTGCCACGTGGAGAATCTTGTTGCACTCCACCAAGGAGGTCTCCATAAAATTTGTGTTTATGGACTAGGGGTAAATTACACATTTAAAATAAACCGAATCACATAATGCTGTGGGGTTGGAAGGGACCTCTGGAGATCACCTAGTCCAACCCCCCTGCCAAAGCAGGTCTTCCTGGAGCAGGTCCCACAGGAACATGTGCAGGAAGGACCTTGGGGTTCAAGGCCTTACAACCTCTGCTGTCACTGAATCTTCGTGACTTCTTCCCCACCCATCTTCTCCTCTCCATCACTCTGCAGCCACTTGCCATTCCTGGTGCTGTGGCCATGGCTCAGACCTCTCAGCGTGTATAAGGTGCTTCAAGGGTAAAGGGACCGAGCTGCTCTTGCTGTGGGTGGCAAAGGAACACCCCACACCGTGTTCCTCCAGTGCTTGAAGTTTCTAGAAAAGGAGGGACTAAAATAACAGGCTGCAAGGTGATTGAAAGCTAAAGTGTATTTAAGGAACTTTGACTTCTAAATGAAAAATGCTTCAATGCTGAAATCAAACCGGCCCGGGGGAGTGTGGCACATCTTCTGCCACAGGAGCCGGGTGACACGGTAACAGCTGGCATGGGCATGGCTTTGTGCTACAAAATACTAGATTTGCCAAGCTGCCATCTCCGTCCTCCAGCGATACGGAGATATTACAGGGCGGGTTTCCAAGAGTCCTTGGTACGGTGAAGGAAAAGAGGTTAAAGACAGACACAGACTGGGAGGAGACCTCAGGGTATCCTGGGAGAAAACACCGATCCAAACAGTGCAGCTCACCCGGGGACAAGCCTGCAGGAAGAAAGCTGTGCTCATTGTACCTGCTGAGCTGTGCTCTGTCTCAGCAAGGATTCTTAAGGCGCTTGCATTACACCTGCTCGTGCTGGGCTTTCAGTTCAGGTGCTTTAAGCGACCTCTTCAGGTACATACTTTGCTGAGCTGTGCAGGGAACTTAAGGGATTGTAGCTCTTAATGCATGCGTCTCGTTTAATCTTAGTTTCCGTGTCTAATTTAGAAGGTGACGATAGCCCTGCCTTGGTGTGGGGGCTGCTTCTTCCAGCCCACTCTGATGCAGCGTTGGTCAGCCCTTTGAACATCACCGTTTCCTTGGGACTGGGCTGTGCAGGGGTGAATTGCTCTGGACATCGGTAGGGAGGGACCACAGTGGTTCCTCACCAGCCCTGGGCTCATTCCCACCAGCAGCTCTGAGGACCCTGAGGGCTCCCCGGCCACGGCTGCTGTGCAGAGGAGGATGCTGCACTCTCGAGCACACGAGCTGCCCTAACTGTGGGTGAGAGCTGGGGCTGCAGATCCCAGGGGAGCCTCTGGTGACATCATTCTTCATTTTGTTGGACCCCTGGGTCTGCTCAACCCTGTGTCTCCTGCCAGCCCCCGGCCCAGGACAGCAGAACGCTTCGGGACAAACCCTGCAAGTGCCTCTGCAAAACCAGATGCCGAACCCACACCCTGGCAGGTGCGAAGCGCTTCGATCCTTCATTTCTCGGCTCAAATAAAGCTAGAGGGGAAGAAAGCCATCCCAGAGGCTAAGCTGGGTTGGAAAAGGCTGTTTATCCCCTTGAACTCCCTGCAAAGGACACAATAGAACAATGGGCTCGGGCAGTGGAGGGGCGCAGCCTGAGGTCACCTTCGCCGCCTCCCAGCTGGTGCAGCATTGTTCCCGATGGGAATTTCTGCCCGGCTCAGCTCCGTGGCCATGTGTTTCCTACCACTGTTGCCCTGCTTCTCCCTCCCCCAGTCCTTCCGCCTCTTTGTTGCTCCCACAGCGACTGTGGATTATTAATTAACACCCCCCCCGCAAGGCCTGAGGTCGGTAGGTGTTAGGAGCCTTTATCTTGCCGACAGGGAAACTGATGCAAGAAGAAAGAGCTTGACCTTGGGAGAGCCACAGCAAGAGGCAACATGAGCACCAGCCCCTGAGTGCAGGGTTGCCCAAAGGGCTTGGTGCTCAGCATGGCATGAGCAAGACCAACAAGAGCAGCCCAAGTATGAGCATGCGTTTTTTGGCATCCTGGCACGCCTGAGCTAACGGGAGGTGCTCAGAGGCAGGGTCTACTGGCCTGCTTGAATGGCACCAGCATGGTAGTCATCCCTCTGGGGCACCAGCTAGGATGCCCACTAAGCTAAACACCCCGATGTGCATCGCCAGCTCTGGCTGGGCACCGCGGCGTCTCGCTCTGCCGGAGGAGGTGAGAGAGGCACCCTCTGGAGATGTGCGGTTTGTGGCATGCCATGCGGGATACTCTGCCTGGAACAGCTGAGCTCCTGGTGCAATACCTTTGGTGAGGATGCCTCCATCATTTGTCAGTGCAAATCTAAAAGAAAACTATTTGTTTTCTTCCCTCCCCCCTGAAATTGCCTGCGAGAAGCAGGCAGAGCAGAAAACCACTGCATGAAATAACCTCCAAACCCCACTGTATGGGTGGCAGGGGACTCGGGGGACTCTGTCCCCTCCACTCACAGGCACAGCTGCAGGTTCTTCCTGTTTCACTCAGGACTGTGGCTGTATCTTCATCAGGATGATTTATTTGGGCAAAGCAGCCCACCTTTCTGTGCGAGAGTGCAAGGGAGGGAGGGAAGTACCAAGGACGGAGGGAAGTACCAGCGGGGCTGCAGGAACCCCTGCGGGGGCACGTGTGTCCCTTAAACGAAGGACCTTGTGTTGTTCCCAGGCATCAGGTACAAGAGGGACACGGGGGGCTCCGGGGGGAACTTGCTATCATTTATTAAATACCTGACACCCCGCTTCTGAAAAATCCCTCTCTCTCCCCACACATGTAATACAATATAATGGCTTTTGCAGGATGCAGAAAGTGGTGCTGTTCCAGTTGTCTGAGCTGGCGGCTCCCAGTTTGGGGCCATGTGGTTGGCTGTGAACTTGACTAATAAAAATGGAGTGATGGAGTGAACTTTTTTTTTCTTCTTTTTCTTTTTTTCTTTTTTTTTTTTTCATTCTTCTTGACCCTAGTCAGTGCCATAAATACCTGTATGGAGCAAGGCGTTTATAAATAGCACAGTAGCATCCACTGACACCAGACTGGTGTTAAGTCTGACCTGCGGGTGCTGGATCGCAGTAACGTGGAGCTGGAGCAGTCTGGGAGAGGAAAATGCGGCCAATAACGATTTGTGAAGCTAAAGTCATTCAGAAAGCTCAACACTAGGCAAAACTGGGCAAAAAAAACCCCTCCAAAGCCCAACCAGTTTACCATAGGACAAGCTTCTGAAATGGAAACACCTTAAGCCAATATTGGCCCTCTGAGATAGCACTGAAATTCCATGTAAATTTATGGTGGAGCTGACAGGGAGCTTGAGTAACTCGGTGTGTCTGGACGTCTGGCCCAGTCCAATAATAACACGAAAGAGAATTTCGTACGTATCCTTTGCTGATCCTGAGACTTTGGACTTGGTTTCTGGAACTCCTTCTGGTTGGCAGTTGTCTACAAACTGTCGGATTCTCAAATGAATTTGTTATTCAAAATTGTTTGTCAATTTTCTCCGCAATAACTCTGGCGACGTAAGACCTTTGCAATTTAAGTTCTGCTCATTAGTTATTCAGCTCGTGCTGACTATTCCAGTTCCCTTACTGGGCAGACTCTGCTACCGTCTGTCCGAAGCATCCAGAATTCATGAGTCAATGCTCGGAACTCCAGGGACTAGCTTAAAAAACATTATTCATTTTAGTAAAAACATACCAAAATTGGTGCTTTTTACTTGCTCGCTTCTGAGTCTGTGGGGCTCACCCACCCAACCTGCTGGCCACCGACCTCCAGAGTACAGCAGGCTGCAGTTCCCACATCAATTCAATGCTTTCAAAGTTAGAAATGAAAGTTTTTCCCAAGAAGCCTGGTTTTCGATGGCTTTTTAGCCTGCTGGATTCTTTGATGTCTAACAGGAGGATGAGTGCCAGCTGAGGCTTTTCCCACCGTTGGGAGGTTCCTGACATGTGTCTTTGGTGCCCCATTCCCTGGGGCTTCCAGATGGTTGAACTCAGAGCATCCCTCAGCAGAGGCAGGGGCAGGATCTCGCCCTGTATCCGGCTGCCCATCTCCACACAACTCTTCCCAAAATACTCTGCTGGTGGCTTATGAGGAGCTTTTATCTGCCACAGTCAGAGCAGTGGCAGCCCTGCTCGAATTGCACTGCTTCACCTCAAAATAAACTATTTCCAGGAAAAGGCTTTTTTAAGGTGAGTGGAAAGATAGCCGTTATCTCGGTTATGATTCACAACAGCCACGTCAGGGCAGAGCTGAACCCACAGAAGCCATCCTCCCTCTCGCCCTACAGTCAGACCTCTCTCTTCTCTTGAAGAACAGAAGGCCCTGAACCACTGAAAAGTCCGGAGGGGGAAGGCAGGTCCCTGCAGTATGTCTCACAGGAGCTCAAGATCTGATCTCCTCACACGAAACCCTCCACCTCCTTCACTCTTTCACTTCAAACCCACCTCCTCTGACCTTACTTTTTCTCCCAAAGGGAAAACCTTGAGTACATTTTTCAACTAAGATGTTAAAAATGTCTGGTTTATTTCTCCTTTCTACTCTCCTCCTTCCCTTCTCTCCCTACCTTTCCAATCATTCTCCCTCTCTCTTTTTCTTTTCTTTCTTAAATTTATTTGGCCATTGACAGAGGAAGGAGAAAACTGAAACAATAACCAGAATTTTCACATTCAGCTCTCAAACCTTAGACCGTTTTCTTTTTGCTTTGCTTTACAGTATAAACGTTTTTGAGCTTCCTGGGCATGTTTTGTCTCACAAAAGAGGGTGCTGAACCTACCTATATGCACTCAGGAGCTGCACCAGACACAGCATCTGAAGAATGGCCTCTGGTTTTGGATTCTCAAAGCAAATTCCACTTTACTTCATGCATTAAAGCAGACGGGAAATCATTTGAGCCTTCTGTATATGTCAAGCCTTTCCAGTAAGGTAAATGTTTTTCCTACAAATAAAGCCCTGCATGTTTGATCAACTTTGTAACCACAATATCTATAAGCGCCTCGAATGTTAAACAACGTATGAGCCAGATATATTTACCAGCCAGGAGATTTAAAAGCCATTCTTGACGTCAAGCTGTGAAGATCAAATAGTCTAACTTGATGGCTGCCAATATGGTTCCCAACCATTGTCTACATCCAAAACCCATTGTACTTGGGTTTGTTTTTGGCATCTGAAATAAGTCTTTTACTCAGACCACTTATGTTCTTAAATAAATAAGTTTCTAGGTCAACTTGCTGATGGATGTTAATATAGCTATAATTTAAATCTAATGGTGATATCAACTTCTAACAGGGTATACATTAGAGCTGCAGAGTACAGGATGAAGTTAGTAACTTTTCCATAAAGTAAGTCTTTTGGGTTCCTAGTGCAATGATCCAAATTGAGAGATTCAGCTTTTTTTTCCTTCCTGGTCCCTTTTCCCTTGGGCCTAATTATACTGCAACCCAGGCAGGTACCTAGAATAGTCCTCACTCTTTCTCCCATATTTGATACCTCCTCCCTCCAAGAGATGAGCAGACAGAAGCTCCTCTAACCACATCACCTCCCGTGTCTGCCCCGGGCTCGGGGAAGGACATCGAGCTCCCTGTTGCTCGGCTGCCACCTGAGCGGATGGGGACGGTGGCTCTCTGGGGTGGCTGTAGCTTAGGGGCTACCCCAGGCTCCAGTCACGGTAAAACCTAATTCCTCTGGTCACTGGACACACACAGAGTGAACAACCTGGGCTTCTGAGCAGCTCTCAAGTAAGCAGGGTTAGAGTTGGACTGAGGATTCCTTTACAGAATGACAGTAGAAGTGCAGGGTCAGATTCTGGCATCATTACCCAGGTTTAACGATAACAGCATCACCAGTGATGGTGTTGGTGGAGTAGATGGCTATTAAACCAGAACACGTGTGTTAGACTGTGCCTCTCCACCCACTGCAGCCAACAGGTACATAAATATCTTGCTCCCACACCTCTGGGCCAAATACTTCAATCTTTCCATAGACTGATAAGCATTTATGGCCTTTGTGGAATTACAACTGGGAGCAGTTCTTACTCAGGATGGGTACGGGTTGTGAATCAGACCTAGAGATAATCTGGAGTGCCATGACGTTGGTAAAAAGGCAATAAGCTTCATTTGCATTTACTCAGCTCTGATGGCATTTGTGGGTGAGGACATTGCTTCAGGATTTTTCTGTGTCCTTCTTTCTGGTCAGCTTTGTTTTAGGAACACACTTTCCCCGCTGATGTAGAGGAGACTGTGTGTCCTTGGCTGGGAGAGCGGGGAGACGGGCTTCTGCTGGTGTTACAGGTGCCCTGGGCATCGTCTGCCAGTCCCTCACAGAGCTGATGGGATGCCCCAGGCTACGTCCCCTCCTGACCTCAGCACCTTGGCTACCATGGTACCACGTCCAGCAATGAACAGAACTGGTCATGAATCCCACATGGAATAATTACAGCATGTTCTACGTTCTAGTTTAACAACGCAGAGCAGGGAGAAAGGATGAAAGAATAAAACCTGGCACCCACCGTGCTGCTCAGGACCAACAGGGAGAGGAAAACAGTACCTGGCTTAGCCATCCTCGGGATCATCCAGACACCGCAGAGCTCTGAAGTGTCTGCCTTGCCCCAAATTTAGTTACTCTGTCTAACGCTGCTCAGCCTTTACACCCCAGTTCAAGTCTGAGCCGGATGCCCGTGATTTAGTACTTGCTGTGTGTCCAGGAACACAAAATGTGTTGCAAGGTGGAGAGGCACAGGCAGCAGCGAGCATCCTCTCCTCTAGCCCCTGAAATACAAATTACCCAGTCTGGTATTTGATCACGGGCTGTTCTTAAAGCAGCTTTTTATTCTCTACTTTTATTTTCCATGGCTGTTGCCAAGACAGAGTCCTCTCCAGGACGGCCTCCCATCCCACCCCATCTCGTCCAATCCCCTGGTTCTTCAACCTTGCTTTTCCCTTTTTTATTTTCCAGATCAAGCCTTGGCTCCTTCTACCCCTTCTCTTCCACATTGGCTTTTGTGGCCGGCTTGCGAACTTGCTTGTGGATTTTATGTGTGCCCATGAAATCGCGCCTCGCTGGCACGGCACCACCCCAGTGTTCCCAGCACTTACTGGGTCTGTGTTTTTTTAATATGAAGCTGTTCTGCCTTACTCCTGGGTATTGGACTGCAATGAAAAAGACTGTAAATTAACAAAATATCTATTGCAGCTGACTTTAAATGATCCTTTAAAAAAAAAAAGAAAAAAAGAAGTTTAAGTCCGACTGATTAGCTCAATTACCTGCCAGTACAGGCTTCTTCTTTATATTTCCTAATTCTCTGCCCAATCTATTATTAAATGTCTGAAGGAATCGCCTTCCTCTGCTTTCATTGAGGAAATAATTCCAGTGCCTAATAGCTCTCCCTGGCAGGAAAACTCTTCTTAAAATCTTCTTTTTGCACCTCCTCCCTGCACCCGGATGACACTAAACAATTCCTGTCTGTCCTTGAGGAATATGTGTCTTCACACATTCATAGCTAATTATTGGTTTTCCACTTGCACGGGTAGTTGGCCTGAGAGTGGCTTCAATTAACAGATCCCTCTCTCAGGTACTTTGAGAGCGTCGCCTCGTTACCGGCATGGGTAAGACATCCAGTCTCTCATGTGAGCTCCAAATGCTGGCATCAAACCCAGCTAAGAGACACCTTGGGCTTTATCCTTGGCTTTGGGAGCAGCTGTGGACTGTGGGGGTTTGGGGAATGACACCCAATCACGGCCACAGTCACTCTTCCCGCTTCACCCCGCAGGGAGCAGTCGGTTCCATGGCCTCAGCCATAATCCAGCCTGTCAGGGCACCCTCACTTGGAAATCAACCATAATTAGCTGCAGTTGCTCCAGGAGACACAGTTCTCTTCTGAAGGGGCTCACCACCGGGCTGTGGTTGGCCCTTGGGGAGTGGGGCTGGACACCTCGGTTTTACAGGGGTCCTCGGTTTGCTCCGCCTGCC
>VZTM01000457.1:678258-720251 GCA_013400555.1 Jacana jacana | reverse complement strand
CCCCCCCCAGCAAAACGTGCATCCCCTAGAACATTTCACTGCAGAATCTTGCTGTAAAGCTGCAATAACCACCTCTGTGGTTTCCATGGAGTCTTTCAAAAGCACGACGGATGCGTCCAGTCAATTTTGTGACAGAGACATGCTTGGCACAAAGAAATAGCGATGTCAGAGGGAGGTGAAGGCTGAGGCAGAGGGAGAGAGCCCTGCCGCCTGCCCGGGGGCTGGGGCAAAGGGGATGCACCGTTTCTAGGGAGGAATTAGGTTCCTGTGCTGCAAACAGCTCTATTTCATTATTACAGTAATTTAATACAGCAATTATTTCCAATGTGTGCCCACATGAACCAAGGTTCTCAGACACGAGAAGTGTTTCAGGGTTCACAGGCTCTGTCAGAAAGCCTGTTAGCGTTAGTGCAGGCAGCAGCGGGGACCTGTGTCCCCTCTCCCCTCTCCTACCCCCTCTCTGCCTGCACCTTTGGCCCCACAGCTGGATGTGAGGAGCAGTGGCTGCGATGGGGAGCGGGGCTGAGGCCATCACTGCCTGGTGATGCTCTGGGGCTCGTTATGTGACTCGGGCTTTATAACAGCATTTTAAAGAACTCTTGATCTCCCAGAGAAACAAAGACGCTTTGATTACTACTTGCAGGGTGCTTTTCCCATCCCTTTTTCCATCAGCTGGTCACTTTTGGGGGGCCGGGAGGCTTGTCCGCTCTCAGGGCTGCCGCACAAAGGCAGCAGGTCACTCCCGTCGGCTCGGGTGAGCCCACGGAGACAATCCCACCCTGCACCCCCCAACCACAAATATGAGCTGTGAAACAAGCTGGGGGCTCCTGCTGCCTCCCTCGGGCTGCTCAGTGGAGCTGGTCAGGTGCAGAACCCCCTTGTTATAACTTCACCAAGCGCCCTGGAACCGAAGTGATGGACGGTGTTCCTGGGGCCTGGGTGGGACGGGGGGAGCATCCCAGTGGGCCAGGCTTCCGAGGGATGGGAATTTGAACAGCTTGGATTGGAAACTCCCAGGAAATAAACTAAACCGGTGAATGGGCTGAGTGGAAATTATTCTCTGCCACAGCAGCATCAGCAGAAATGCCAAGTTTATCTATTTATAGCATTATCTGTGCCTAAATACCCATAAATAGCGGTGTAAAACACTGCAGTTATATGTGTGTGTGTGTATGTCTTTTCCAGCCACTGAGATGTTAAATCAATTTTATAACAAGTTGCTTTTCCAGCCACTGAGTGGCTGTAAATGTTAAGTGTTTTTACAGGCGATTTTTTCCCCAGCTGCTAAGCAGCTTTAAATGTTATCAAAAAAAGTTGCTTTTCCAGCTGTTCAACCACTCTGAGCATTTTTAATGGATTTTTTTTTTTAACTTGCTAAAACCTATTTATATTTTACTCACAAAGCAAGTGCAAAATTGTCCTGGCTCTGTCTAGGTCTTGTTTTTATTGTACTTTTTTTTTTCTTTTTTGAAACCTGTGAATAAAAATTCTTCTCTGTCTGAGGAAATTTATTTTCTTTTTTTTTTTTTAAGAAAAGAAGGGGCTTTGGTTTAATGAGTCCAAGATGAACATTATGAGTTCATCTTAGCATTTAGATACCTCAAAAGCACCGTCCTTGTGGTATGTTCAATGGAAACACTGTTCTTGTGGTATGTTCAATGGAAATACTGTACTTGTGGTATTTTCAATGGAAAAAATATTATTGTGGCTTTTCCAATTCAGGAAATGCTGGTCGGTCTTTAAACCAGGGGAAAAAGAGGGAGTGGAGGGTGAGAGAGCTAAATTGAGGTGACAGTGAAATGGAAGAATTATTTTACTGTAACGAGGTGGGGAGAGATATACGAAGAGTTTAGGGCAGGAAAACGGAAAATTCTTGCGGCCCTTGAGGATTCATAACAGTGGGAGAAGGAAAAAGGTCTGGGGTAGCGTTAAGGAAAGGTGTAGGACAAAGTCAGGAAGGAAGAAAAGAGCAGTTTGAAGGAAAAAGTGAAAACCAACCAACCAACCAAAAAAAAAAAGAGACGCTGTGGAGATGTGTTAGAAGAAAAGGGAATAAAGAAATCTCCTACGAAATGTGACAGTTTGGAATGCTCCTCCCGTGCAAAGACACAGGAATTCTCTTTGCCTTTGGGTCCCAAGGTCCAGTTTCCACGGGAATGTATTGCACTGGGAGGAGTGAAGAGATTCTGCCGTTGACTTAACCAGGGAGTGGAATCCCCCCAGCTGAGCCCACCCTGCAACTGCACCCGGCTTTCCCTGGCCACGCTGGACCGAGAGCTGGAACAGTCTGGATCCTCTTAATCAAGGCTAGGGATTGGCCATGGAAAGGAGACCCTCAGGTGGCTCTTCCTACCACTGCTGGAGCTGCCGTAGGTCTCTGGGCTCCAGGACAGCCATTGCGATGAGGAGGCGGCTGCTGCAGGACCGTCTGGTGAGACGCCCTCCAGCCTAGTGTCCAGCTGCTGGTGGGAAAGAAATGCACCATTTACAAGTAGGAGGAGGCTAGAAATCACATTTCTGGCTCTAAAAGCATGAAAGATCTGGAACAACATTTGAATTATAATAATTTAAAAAAAAAAAAGCTACAGGGAGAAAATTCCAAATAATTTAATAATTGTTGCTATCTGTCAATTCCTTGGGAAAATATGTAGGATTGAGTTTAGACAAGAAATAACCAAGAAGTTCTTTCTGGGTACTGGGAATTGCAGTGATTTGTAGGGAAGTTAACAGACACACGTAGAGGAGCACGAGGTTCACCTCCCCTCGCGGTGGGATTCCGATGCCCCCTCAGCCAAGATACCAGCCAACACGAAATAGACACGTAAACATAAACGCTGCAGTTTGTTCCCATCTAGTAAAAAGCATAAATTCTCTATTTGCTTGTGTGTAACACTGACGTGATCCCACCTGATTGGCTTTTAACCTAAAATCCCCAGGTTTCCCTCTGCCCCAGCACCAGTTCAGGAACGGAGCGTCTTCTCAAGCCCTTACAAGGGATTCAGTTTTACTGCAGCTTTAACGTGGGCTTCAGCCGATGGTGGAGTCATTCAAAGCTGCAGTAAAGTCCCTCTGGCCACAGTCACATCTCTTTGTCTTTGCTTTCTAAGAACTTTTGAGTTATCAAGTTTTACTGGCCAAAACCGTAGCGGAGAGCGAATTTCAGAATCACACAGGGAAGTATTTACAGAAACTGACATTTCGGTTTCTACCAGGAAATATTTGCACCAGATGTGCTTCCACATGCCTCCAGTCGGGACTGGAAACGCCACCATGTGATTCATCTGACCAGTCAGAGGGAAGTAACTCAGATCAAATTTTGAAAACTTGTAACGAGTCCCCGGAGCAAACCCTTCAGAAATATGGTGTTTCTGTAATAAATTTAGACGGTCTGCTACAATCCAAGGGGCCAGTAAAGTCAGTGGGCAGATTTCTCGTGTCTTTAGGAACTTCAGGTCAATACCATCCTGAAAAGGAAAAATACATATTTTTAACCCAAATCTGCTTTTAGATCATCCATAAAGAGAAGGGTAAAAGGCAGCACGTGGGTCAGCATACAAAACACTACTAATCTTGTTGGCGATTGTTACAGCTGTAAATTGGGCTGCATCTCCTTTGCCTCATGTCCTCTGCTGCTACCACATAAAGCAAGTGAACTTAGATCCTCTGATCCTGAGCTATCCACACTGGCAAGAGTTTTATTAGCCCGTTACTGAAACACATGCATATTTAAAACCCAAATTCTCTCCTGAACGTTGGACCATCTGATCCTATCTCTTCCATTATTTTGCCAGAAAACTGGTTTTACTGCTGAGTGCTCTTTCCTCCCGGGTGCCACCACTGGAGCTGGATCTGAACAGGTCCTTTAAGGACAGATGGCAAGTGTTAGGGCATGATGTCTTTCTGTTTGGCCTCAGCTGCGTCAAACTGATTTCCGTGTTCTTTCTGATGGTCTGAAAACATAATGGATCTCTTCAGTTTTCTTCATGGGCTCTCCCAGGCTGCTCTGTGGGGATAAAGAAGGTCCTCTGAACCCCAGCTCTCTGAACCCCAGGGTACAATTGCTACTCTGGACAGTAAAGCAAATCAAATATATACATTTATATATATCTATATACTATATACTAAAGTATATATATGATACTTTCTATATCCCAGGTTTAAAATTGCTGTATGTCCTGCTGAGATGGGAGGCTGCTGGCAGGTCCTACTTTCTCGCATTGCACAGGTTTTCTCCTCAGCAGGTTGGAGAGTCCATCCCTGGGCTCTCGACACGGAGGGAATTCAGCTTTAGGCACAGGTGTCTCGATATTCTCTCTCTGGGCATGGACTGGTTTGTGGTCCATGAAACCGAAGGAGATGGTGTTGGATACCTTGACTTGGCCTCTTCAGTTCACCCCCTTTGCTAGGGCAAGATTGTTTAAGCTTTATTTTTAGTCCTTTGTCCAATCTAGTGGCAAACTGCTCAAACAGTGAAGCTTCTCCCACATCCTTTGGAAGATTTTTCCACAGGCTAATAAGATTTCAGCACTTGGAAGTTTATCCTGTTTTTCAGCCTAAACTTTCCTCTACTTAACAGTATGCTTTCAGTGCTTATACCCTTTTCACCATCCTAAACAATTCATCTTCTTCTCAGTGTTTACAATCCACAAGATTTCCTTCTTCCTTCCAAGAACAAGTTTCCAATCAGTATTTATAAAATGGAAAAATAAATGACAAACAGAAGTTTCAGTAGAGAAGAACCTCCTGCACTTCAGCAGTCAGATGTTTGTGCAACAACTGTGCATACTTCAAAATAGAGGGTATTTCTCCAGCCGGTCTCCAGCTGAACCACCAGAGGTGCGAGACACCTCCTCAGCCCAAACAAACTCTGGGAACTAGAGAGCCACATACCTGGAACTTCCAAAGCAGTGCTTTATTTAGGGGAAAAAATTACCATCACATTAAGGCCAAACAAAACCAGGATTGTTTTCCCCCCATTACTATTTTGCTATTGTTATTTTTGACTGAGCATGAAACGATTGCATTTACATGGTCAAGGGCTTGTTTGTGGAAGGGAGTTGAAGGGCGGTGCTTGGGCATCATGTCCATATAAACAGTTAACCTCCCAGGATGCAGGATCTTTGTTGTGTCTGATGAAGGCAGACTTTCATTAGGCCTTTTACCACCAGCTCTTGGAACTCATCCATTTCATGCAAGTAAAAAAACCACAAATATTCCTCTACTTATATCAGTACCAGAAGCTGGAAGCATGGAATGCTTCAGAATGCTTTGAACCCCGTAATTGTCTCTTGTAATAATACATTTTTTACATTCGAAGTCGTGAGTTATCAAGGAGAAAGAACGTAGCAACTTGGTTAAAATAAAGAATTAAATTATGGTCATGGAAAAAAAAAAAAAAAAAGGTACTTTCCACTGTTCTCAAAAAAAAGTGTCTTTGGGAAAGAATGAATCAGAACAGAACCCTGTCCTTCTCTGCAGGACTTTGTATGATATTTCATGGGCTGAGGGATGGACAGTAGGAAGCTCATGGTTAGATAAACCTGAGATAAAGCTCTTCCATATCTTGGGAGTATCTTGTGCTGTATCATCTTCTGCAAAATAGAAAAATGTTATTAAGAGTAGGTTTCCTATAAGATATCAGGCTGTATAGGAGAACAAGTAAACGTTATCCCTAAGTGTTCTGCCCCAGCCACAGAGCTGCTCTGCACCTCATCTACACCACTGCAATTAATGCAGCTCAGGTCCTTGGACGTATTCCCTGCTGGCCTGACTCTTCCCAGCCCTGCCTGACCTCAGCTCTGTTCCACGCAGCACCAAAATCACTTTCCCCCTTGGTTTTCCATCTTATTTCTGTGGGGTCCTTCGATCTAGATTGGTAGCTCTGTTACAGGAAAACAACTGCTGCGATTGAGCTTTGCTTGGTCTGATTGTTTGACTGCAGACATCAACACTGGGCTCTGAAAAATGCCTTAGTACTTGGGCTTTTTTCTGCTGGGACATCTCCCTCCTACAGACTGTAGATGTGATGGAATGGATCATCATTCCGTCACCATGATCTTCCCAAAATATATTGCAGAATTCATCTTGAGGGATCCTCTAATATTTATACAAATGTACTTCAGGAGAGAGTTCAGCCATGGGAATCTTAATCCTCCCATCACAACTGTGGCAAAATGTGTTGCCCTCCTGAGGACGCCCATGATGAGGAGGTCAGGGAGGAAAAACAGAGCTGGAAGGAGGAAAAGATGACTCCTTTTCAAAGCTTGTTCAAGTCACTGCTGGTACTCTCTAATTCATTCATACCCCAAATCCACAAAATAATATGAAAGGGAAAAACAAAACCAGTAATGAAACCTAGCAATGTAATAAAAGAATTTACAGTACAATAATTTTGTACTAAATTAAAGGAGTGTTTGCATCTGGAAATATGTATATGGAAACAGTCTTTTTACTTTTTTTCTAGACTGATTTGACAATGTTTTCTGGGTTAAGACATCAGTGTTCAAACCAAAATGAGAATCTTTGACCCCTTTGGCTACCAAAATAACTGGAGCAGAGGGTTAGCGCTGTACAATAGGAGGCTGAAAGGACTGGATCCCTTCGGTGCTGCACAGACTCATCCCTTTCTAAACTCTGCTTTGAAGAGCTTTGTGCTTCAGATGCCAGAGCAGATGCCAGCCCAGAACCCAGGCTTTTGCTGGGCTTTGTGTCCCCGTGATCCCAAATCATCCTTTGAGAGGGAATTGGGAACTGACATCATGGAAGCTGCCTGTAGCTAAACCTGTTCCCAAGTCAGAATTGGGAACTCAGTTCAGGCTGGGATTTGAAGCTGATGCAAGCAGAGAAAGCGAGAGCTAGTTGGAAGTGGGAAGGTGCAGATGGGGAGCAATGAAGAGGAGAGAGCTGTATCGTGATGAGGATGTTCTTGTCAGCATCTTAGTATTTATTTATGACTTTAGGAATTCGATTAAAGAACCTGCAACTTAGTCCTGCTTAAACCCCATTACAGCTTGGTGAGAACTTTGCTGCTTTGTCATTTCATCCTTGAGCCGCCACCAACGGGCCTCTGGCCAAAGTGCCCCTTGTCTGCCCAAGGGGAAATCCAGGCACTGCCTTTCCCCTGGCACTTGGGATGTACCCAAGGGGACCCAGCCGTTACCCGGGTCTGGATTAGCACCATCTCCTGTCACTCCATGGCAGGGGATCAGAGCAGACGGACCTCTTTGATGGAAGGTTGAATTGCCTGGTACTTCTCACTATGGATTAACCGGGAACAAAGTCCTTTGTTAGCAGGCTGCCTTTGCTATCGAGAGCAGAGTCAGATAAGGAAATAAAAAAAAAGAAAAAGCCCACTTCTGCAACTGTTTTGTATCAAATCTGTCCGTTTTGGTGTTCCGGTCGCACATGGTAATAACTCACTGCCACACGGTATCGACCCTAATCAGCCTGGAACAGAGCTGCACAGCAAGCGCCGGCGCAGGGAGAAAGCGTGCCAGGCTTTGTAAGAGGAAAGAGAGTTTTCCATCTCAGAAGGCTGGTGGAAAGGAAACCAAACCGGCCCCCAGATCTAGGGGAGAGCGTAACAACAGCTCTTGGAGATAAATCACGGGAGCCGGCTTTCGGCTGATGCCCGGCCGTGCTGCTGGGGTGGGAGCACCCGTGGTGGTCCAGGGAGAGCAGGGTGCCACGGGGTGCAGCCCCATCACACCCCTCACCGAGGGGCACGGCGCCTTTCTCTCCCTTTTCATACCCCGTATCTTCTCTGGTCACTCCCAGGAAAGCTACGAAAAAGTGTGGGGACTTAAGAAACATGAAGGCAAAGCTGCAGCCGTTGTTCTCTACAAGGATCTTCTCCCTGTGGGAACCTCCAGTCCTGGTTCCTGCTAATACATGACTTCAGCGACTCGGGATGGTGGAAGGTTTCTGTGCTTCGCTGCCTCAACAATGGGCTTGGGAACTCATACAACCTTTCATTTCCGTCCTTTTATTTGTAAATTACTTTCCTTTAAGAATACTGCTATTTAATAGATGGGTTATGATGTCAAACTCTTTAATAAGAGCTATGCTTTTTCCTCTGCAGTTTTGTTTTTATTCTAAACAAGAGGGTTTTTTTTCCTAAACAGATACAATTTTAAGGAAAAAAAAAAAAAAAAAAAGAAAAAAAAAGCCAAACATGACCAGAAAAGACCTTATTTGTTATGGAAAAATTATAACAAAGATTTTCTGTGGTTTTTTTTTTCCTTTGCTCTTCCTGTTGTTGGTAATAAAAGAATTTTTATTGTTCTTTGGTGGTAATCCTAGCTTTATGTTGAAAATCAGAAAGGATTTTTTTTTTTCCTTTTTTTTTTTTTTTTTTCCCCCCCTTCTTCTCTGTTTTCGCTTTGGTTCTCTGGTTTGTAGCCTGAATGGAACTAAACCAAGCATTGAAAAAGCTCACCACACACGGTCAGGGCCGGCACTCCTCCCTCCCCGCCGGCCCGGCAGGGCACACGCTGGTGCTGCTTCCCAAAACCTTCCTTGGCCTCCAGTGACTCAGAGGGCACAAGGAGTGTATTCCCTGGTGTCTTCCCCAGCTGGGTTATCCAGCCCCAAATACGGAGCAAAACCCCCCAGTTTGGAAGATTTAGGCCAGGTTTGCCCCACGCAAAGAGAGCGTGAGCGATGAAGCCCAGGCAGCTGCCGGGGAGGTGCTGGGGACTAAGGATGACTGAAATCACTGCACTGACATTCCCACCCCCCAGGTAAAAAACAGCCTTTGTGGAAATGTATTTTGGGGGATGAGGCTGTATTTCATCCTGGGTTTTTTCCCTTTTTCTTCCCTCCTGGTGGTGGTGGTGGGAATCAACAAATGGTTGGAATTTTTGTTTCTGCAAAACTGGAAAATTGAATTTTATTTTTAATATGGAAAATACAAACAGCTGAAACGTTATAATTTCAAGACTAATTTAACTGATACACTGCCTAAGTAAAATCATGTGCTAATCACGATAACCTTTGTTTTCCTTCTCCCATATAAGCTGTTCTGCCAATATTTATGTAGAAAGTCTAAGCTTGGATCCCTGCCTCCTTCTGAAAAAAAAATAATAAAAATCCCATCCTTAATTAGTAAAAACATTACACAGAGACAAACCAACAGCAAAACAAAGAGAAGCAAAACAAGAGACGGCACCCCTCTCCCGTTCCTCTTAAGGATGACAATGTTCCAGAGGCAGAGGGATGGCCGGTGCTTGGTAGCAGAGCTGGCCGGTGCTGGTGGCCGGGACTGGTGCTCTCCCCCCGCCAGGGAGCTCCCCGAGAGCATCCCCTGCACAGCCCAAAAACCTCCCGGCTCCCTCCAGCCTTAGGAGCTCAGAGCAGGACCTGAGCGAGGGGAGGGAGATGGATGGGAGCACTGAGAAGCACTCTTCCCCTGGCCTTTGCCCTTGCATGACAATACCGAGAGGAAGGAACCACAAATAACGCAGCTTTTGTTATAACTGCACCTACAGCTTTTCAACCCATTGCCTCTGGCAGGACCTGGAGAGACATCAGACTGATCACCCATCCTCAAACACCCCTTTTGAAATTTAATTCATTTGGAGACACGGGGTTTTTTTTTTCCAGAAAGGGAATTTTTTTGCTGCAAACGATTGTCAATTTTTGAGGCGAGTGGAGCAAGGCAGCCGTCCCCAAAAGTCTCCTGGAGGGTATCAGCATCCAATTTGCCTCTTGAGCCTTCACATCCACCCTGCAAACGAGCCCCGTGGCCATACCCAACCCAGGGCCTGGGCTTTGGGAAACGGGGCAGAAAGGCTCAGCCTGGGATGTTCCCCTCCTGCCCCTTCTCAGGGCAAACCAGACCCTGGAGATCACTGGGGCTTCGCTGCCTCCTCCAACCACCCGCAGCCCCGCGAGTGCCGTGAACAACGTTCCCACTGCTCGCTATTTCGGACCGAGGGCGTATTTTTCTTGGATCATTCTTAACCTTTGGGATCTTTTCATGTTCTTTAGCCATTGTGTTCGCTTCTTCCTTGTTTTCTTACAGGGAAAGCCGAAATGGCTCACAACTAAAGCCTTTTTTTAACAGCTTTCTCCTGTTGCTTTGGCAAAACAGATCTTGAACAGTTGGAACGATACGGTGCCATTTGCTCCTTTCCCTCAAATAGTTTTCCCCTTCTACCAAGCAATCCTGCTCGACTTGGATCCCATCATTTGCTCGTGTGAAGAGGGACACCTCTGGGCTCTCAAAGCGAACGAGAGAGATCTGCAGGAGCTGACACTTCCATTGGTAACTCCAGGGGCAGGTTTGGTTATGCTGGGGCTGATTCTTTCAGCACAACTTGTTTGCTTTTACCTTTTGCAGGATCAACTTGTGATTCAGGGTGGCACAAGTGAGAACTGCCTCTGCTTAAATAACCGAAGGTGCCACTCACCAACCAGTCTACAACTTTAGGTAAACTGGAGCCACTCATTGCTCCATCAATGTGGTCTGCACTGCCAAATATGGGAGGATTTGGGATCGAGGAGTCTGGTTTTACCCATCCCGGAAACAGAACGTGACCAGGACACCCCCACGTGAAGGCAGGAGCGCTTCCTTGTCGTCTCAGCTCACTCGTACAGGCACAGAGCCCCTGCAAGCCTCAGAGGTTTTCCAGTTCCAAGCCTGGACTCATACCCTACCTGGACTCAAAGCCCAGCCCAAGCAGTGACCCCTCTGCAAAGGCACCTCCAAAGAGACCTCATCCTCAGCAGCATCTTCTGCCATGATCCACTCTCACCCCAAAACCTCATCTCTACGGCGTTAATATGCTTGATTCTTTTCCTCAATGAGTGTGTTTACTCTGAAGATGGACATATAAATCAGACCAGCTGAAAGCCAGGCAAGCATATGACAAATACGGTATTTTTAAAGGTTAGCTGTTGTTCTTTTTAATGAAAGAAAAGCAAGAGGATGGGGTTGGACTTTTATGATGTGCAAAAGAGGTTGTAACCACAGAAAAATCTGCCTCCAAAAGCCAAATATTATTCATTTTGGTGGAATGCAATGTTAAAATAGCTCAGCCTTTCAGGAAGAGGCAAGCTTATGTAAACCAGCTAGTTTACTTTCTTTTAAACAGACAACCTAAAAACATATCCTATCTGTATGTACATGTGGTGTCCTCCTCATACATATGTGCATGGACTTATACCTGCCCACATGGTCGGTTGTGGTCTTCAGCAGACTCATACAGCACATCAAGAGAAGAGGTAAGCACAGAAGGAAGGCAATGGCATAAGCCATGAGACCTTTCTGCTGCCATTGACTGGGGTCAACAAATCCCAGTGCTTTAACAGGAGCCAGTAACACCCCATTTGTGCACCTTGCCAGGGCACCACATCCTTCATTTAGCATTTAAAAAGGGCAAAATAAGGGCTGAAACACCAGCAAGTAACCTCTGTCAGAGCCTGGAAACACCTGCCATGAGCAGTGTGTCCATCAGAGAGGATGACTGAAATACTGACGTATCTTCAACCTCTGAACGGTGTTTCTTTAATTGACACCCAACTCTCTCCAGCTTCACATTAAAGTCCAACAAACAAGCCACTGAGGAGCTCAATACTGTGGGTATTCATGGTGAGAGTTTCAGCTTTCTTGGGATCCTTAATGGGATTAAAGATGGGCTTGTGCACATTCACCTCAATGACAAATCCCATATTGGTCCCATCAGCTTTTGGTTCCCTGTGTATGAGGGACTTTTTCTTCCCCCATGAAGCCCCTATATTCCTTCAGTGCTGTCACACAGTTAACATTTACACACACCCACAACCAGCTCAGCTCCTGCCGCCTGGTCCCCTGAGCACGTTGATGCTGATGCTTAATTCCCTCCTGCCCCGTCACCTGCCTCAAGATTTTCCAAATTCAACCCACCATCCGTTCCAGCAGCCCCTTCCATACAAGAGTGACGTTGGACAAGGCTTTACCTGGAACTAATTCCAATGTTCTACAGTGGTATTTAATGACTGCCTTGCCTGCAGTGAGAAGAACTGACTGTAAGGGAACAAATAAGAGGTAAATTGTGTTCAGAGGCTCTAGTTATTGTCCATAAAACCGACCCTGCAGGAAGTGGCGTGTGGCTCTCGGGTCTCTAAAACATAGAGATTATGTTTCAAAACATATAGCATTGAATCTTTGCTTCTTTCCCCATTCAGCTCTCAACATGGTCGGTGTTCATTGGAAAACAGTGCCCAGTCCTTCAAAAGTCCTCATGGAGACCAATCCCAGGCACCAGAGGAACAAGAGAAGCAGCAAAAGGCAGCACTGATTTACCAAGGGCAAATCATGCCAATTAACCTGATTGCTTTCTACAGTGAAATAGCTGGCTCAGTGAAAAAGGGCAGAGAGATGTATAGTACAATCTTCTTTCATGTCTTTATAGAGAGATGTGCATTGTTGCTGAAAACCCTTTTTCCTTCTGAACCATTTTTTTTAATGGAAAATATATAAACTTACATTTCTACTTATTACACAGCCTGAATTGTGCAAACTACTTCAGATACCTGGGCATGCTCCTCCAAGGGGTGTGTGGGGGGTGCCTTTCACCCAAGCCTTCCTTTCGCCCTACTCTCTCTTCTAGTTTAAGGCCCATTCTCAGGACAGTTCCTCCACAAACGCTTCAGATCCCCACGTGGGGACTCTTAGTGTAAAGCTGAGGAGCTCCCCTGGATAAGGATGCTCCCAGGAGTGACTTTGCTGCTGTTCTACCCTGCGGCCGGGCAGCGAGGAAACTGCGCTTTGAAAAGTCAGCAACAGGAACAGGCCAATTGAATATTCATGTTTCTATTTCTCATCCTTTGATTTTTGTCCCATGCAGCCGTAGGGGGGGAAAAAAAAAAAAAAAAGAAAGACTGAAAATATGATCATTTAATTGAAAGTTTAATTTGAGAGAGTTCAAAAACATTTAAAATAGAGGACAAACTACTTAGAGTGATTTCTGTATACTTCATGTTGTTAATTTGCATCCTTCAAGCTCCTCTTCTCCCACCACTTTCTGTCCCCATCAATTAGATTTATATTTTTTTAATCCTGCTTAATTTTTGCTGGGAGTAGATGAAACGCTGTGGCTGCTTTTCTTGGCCTAAGGAAAAGTTATATGTGTGCAGTAAAACTGCTCCCTGCTATTATCGCCCTAGGAGTTATACACATAAACCCCATTTTTATCCATCAAATAAAAGAGAATGGGAAATGCTTATAAGTTATTATAATTGGTGAAAAACACTAAATTCAATAGGTGATTTTCTCTACCATTATAAGGGGAAGTAGAGCCTTGCTACGTCACTGGAACGATGCTGATTTGTCCCGCTTAAGGATTTCACCCAGAGTAAGACAGGAAAAACAGAAAACACTTAATATATTTTTTTTCCTGGAGGGGAAGGAAAAAAAAACAAAACCCAACAAAAAAAGCCCTTCCTGATGGTGAAATTCCCCGAGTTTTAAAGGAGAAAGTGTATAAAGAACATTCTTGCACACCGTTTGGTTGTTGAAACAGCCAGTAGAACAAGTCACTTGCTTGGACAATAAAGTGACCTAAAAGTCCAGGTCTGCTAAGCTGAGAGGTCTCCACGTCACGGGGTGTGTAGGCAGTGGAACTGGGGCTCTCTTTCAGTTTTGTGTGGGATCTGTGCAACGTTTCATCAATCATTGACTCTCCATTTTTGCACACTCCCCAACTTACTCCTTTTCCTTGCCTGAAATCAATGCCAGAAGCAGAAAGGCACCGAGCCTCGCGATGGGTTTCTCCACTGCTTTCTGTAAAGGAGAACCTTTAAAGAGACCAGTTGTGTTTCACATCTTGGCTTGTGCGGCCTCTCGTCCAGTAGACAGTGGGACGTTTGCAGTTTGATGACAGGGGAAAAAGGGCTTTGATAAACACCAAACCCTGTCATTATCTCATTTTGGTGCACTCTACATTTTTTCCTAAACAAATTCCATGGAAAACTCATGTAGGAAACCATAACTTGCTACAAATGAGAACCCACAGATTTAATTTTTTTCCTTTTCTTAATACACGAATGCAGGGATACAATTACTTCATTGAGAAATACATCAGGAAAAGGAACAGAGGCATAAAAGAAAAAAAAATATCCCAAATCTACCAATGTCTAAACCAATTTTTCTGGGAAAAGAAAGAAAGTCCTATCTTAAAGCTCTCCAATGTCACTGCTCCTACCAAAGACACTTGAAACTGATGTGCTGAACCCACTGCTCACACCAGTGAACCCACTGCTCACACCAGTGAACCCGCTGCTCACACCAGTGGGCAGTTATTTAGCTTTACTTCTTTCCATTCTTTTATCTGGTCCCAGTGAGGACGTTACTTCAAGCTGAAGATATTTGATAACCATTACGATATTAATTTACAGGCAGCTTGGAAAATATGCCAGTGTGATAAGTAAAGGGATCCTTAATCCTGATCTTTAAAACTCCCAACCAAAACACTAAGCCTGCAGTTGAAATGAAATCAGTGTTTTTCATATCAAGTAGAATATCGTCCTCGCATCAGGGCGTCGAAATGCCTGAAGAGCAACCCAAAAGCTTTACAGTTCGGATAATGCTTGTCTCAGTCTATTTTACGGTGTTAGTTGAGAGTGACTCAAGCGTCCTCATTCATCACCAAGTCGGTTCTCCTGTTGCTGGGTGCCCATTCCCCTCCCTGATGAACTGTTCACCCCCAGCATCAGCCAAGCAAAATAGTGTGGTGTTTGATACTGTGGAAACAGGCAGAAATTACAACCCAACAACCACCACGGTGCTGGCCTTACTTCTGTGGAGGGTAACAAATATAGGGCTCTCGTCTTAAGAAAATCAATGCTTTGTCATTTTTTGGTCTAGTGTTGTACAGGATGTCTATGTCATTGGAAATTGCTCTGTGGAAATCATTAGAAAATGCCAATTTTCCATGTTATAATTTCCTGATAGACATTTTGCTGAAATGTGTCTGAAGTTCAGGATGACAAACAAGGATAACAAACAAAAAAAGAAGGTATCCAATCCAAAAGAAGCCAGTTCCTGGTGCATTTAAACTCTTGCCATGGTCTACCTGTTTCCCATTAAGGTAGTGGGCATTCTGGGTAGAACTGGAGTTAAGCTCCTTTTGGAGCTCTCCTGTGGGGGATAACTACTCCTTGGCTTGGTCCTCACCACCTAGATCTCACTGATAGGGATTTTCAAAGTAACACTAAGTTCTCCCTCTCCCAGGGGAGTAGCAGAGGTTTCACAGGCATCTGGTACATCCCAGTGCCCTCCAGCCCAGGGCCTCCTGTGATGTTCTGTATTAAAAACCAGTCTCACAGAAGTCAGAGCAACTGGTTGTTCTTCAAAGCAGACAAGCAAGAAAAGTCCTTGCACACATGCAGGGGAGCAAGGAGACCATTTTGAAGTGGTTGGAAAGATTTCCCCTCATATCAAATAATAGCCTGGCTTATTGAAGCACCTATTAATCATCACTTACTGACTGACTGCCCAACTCCTAGAATTTCTTTATATTTTCAGTGCATGCTTCTTGCTATCCCTTCTTCTTAGGCCAGTACTGCTCAAACTGGTGTTGATGGCCTTTGCTGAGCCTGGAGTTCTGCACCAATGTCTCCACAAGATGACAAGAGCAGTCATACTTCTTCGCAGCTCCTGTCTTCACCTCCCTGCTTACGAGCACTCACTCAGGGTTTCAGATGTTACTTCAGCCCTACCACAAAATGGCAAATCCCTGGGAAGAGAAGCACATACCGGCAAGAAAGCCAACTGCCAGTGGTGCAGCTGGATATACAGTACAGTTTCCTGTGGGCCCACCAACACATGGTGTTGTGAGTTGCAAATGGCTTCCCCTCTGCACTTTGTATAGCAATTCCTGATACAGTGTCAGAAATGAAATGGCTTTAACGGGTTTCTTTCTTTGTTGCAGCTAAAGAGTCACTGCAGGAACGGCCGTGAGGAAAGTCCCACTCCCTCATGCAGTGTAAATCCATGGCTACGAGCAGGGTCCAGCGTTTTTGGAGACCACACACAACCTCCTCATTGAAGTTCATACCAGAAATCACGGCTGACACGGTCGTTGTAAAAGCTCTGGTGGTTCAACAAGCCCAAGCAGCTCCAGGCTCCTTCTCCAACGCTGTCCCTCATGAGATCTGACCCATGTGTCACCAGGCAGAGGAGAAGGACTGAGCAGGGACTGTCTCCCTGCTCATCAAACACAGAAATCCCATGTGCCATTTCTGTTCCAGTCACCAGTCTTTTTGGCAATCGTTCTCCTTCAGCTCTGCCACCTTCACGTAGCAGAGAGGTGAACTGCAACCCGTCTCATCTGCTGCTTATGAGTCACTTAAAGAAAAAAGGCTCCTCTGTGGAGCTGGTTTTGTCTAAGGTATTTTGGTGAGCAATCAGGTTTTTAACTTTTTTCTTGTTGATGTAAAAACAAGTGTCTGTCTCTCTGAAAAATTGGGAATTTTTATTGGAGACTTTGGGCAAAAGGCAAAAATATTTTGGCTCCAAACCAAAAACTTTAAGCCTAAAATGGCAAACCTCTCATTTTCAGCCAAACAATGAAAACGTTGGTTTTGGCTGGACATTTTTGGTTTTTCAAGAGAAGTGATCTTTTTCTCGGTCAAAAATTTTCCATGAGGTGAGGAATAAACATTACGGGTAAAAGCCTGGTGTAACTGGAAGGAAGGAGTAAAAAGAGAGATAAGGGATAAAAACAGCTTATCACAGCCATCATGAAGCTACTGTTACCAAGGTCTGCTGCAAGCCACTGCACCAATCCGGTACAGAAACCCTGAAACCTATAGCCTGGTGTATTTATAGCATGATTCATGGTCACTGAATGTTCTATAAACAAATTTATGGAACTGTTTTTCTCTTGGTCGTTTCCTTTTTTAGAAAATTATCACCAGGAAAAGCACTTGCAGACTATTTCTACCTGGACAAGGTTTTCATAGCTGTCCCGGTGATCTCCTTTGCCACACGGGCAACGAAAACCCCCGGGGACTTGTGAGCCACCCACTGACTCGTGAAAACCAGGAGTCCCAGGCAGGCGTGGGAGAACCCTTGTCACCCCATAAGAAGAAGGGAGTGTGTTTAGGGATGGCAAAGCCACCTTGGACTGAACGTGAGCCATCCAAGAGCATCCAAACACGACGCACACAGGTTACCCCACAGAAGTCTTTAACCACCATGCCGGTGATCGAGTTGCTCTCGCAGCATCAATGGCATCTGTCTCAAGGGGGGGCTCTAATGGGGAGTGGATGGAGTCATCACTGCAAAGGGGGAGGGATGGGAAAAGCCAGAGTGTGGGGGGATTTGGATCCTCCAGGTTAGGAGAGGGAGAACTCATGTTCTCCAGCCAAGAGGTGGCTTGTAGTGATGCTCTCACCGATAGTGCATGTTTATTTAATTACTTTTTAATTCTCTGCCTAATATTTGGCTCTGAAGGGAGTGTTTCAGCACAGCACAGCAGGACTGCTGTAAAGAGCGAGCTGAGCAGTGTCAGAAGAGCATTCCCCTGAGTTACAAGGGCACGTCCCGGTGTTTTCCTTTTCTCTTTCCGCGTCTTCAGGAAACACTCAATCACTCACGAAAGCGCTGCCGTCCGCACCACACGTGTAAGTGACTACTTGGGAGGACAGAGGTGAATTAAACTGCCAAGAACTGATGCTTTCTCCTCCCATTTTTCATGCAGAATCCACAATCAGAGACCATTTTTTAATCACTGTTATAAGGTTTCCCAACCAGTTCATAAAGCGGCTTTCAGGCCGTGACGCAAACCAGCAGTTTAAAGCTACAGATCTTTCTAGTTAATCTAAAAGATTAAGCACCTCACAGCCACTGGAGAGTGCTCCGTGGAACCACAGCATTATGGCCCTGAATAAATCTGGTTTTATAATCCTGCTTAGTCTACACTGATCTGGATAAACAGAGACCCATCGTTCGAGAATGAAGCTCAGAAAAGCCCAGTTTAGGCAAAGGGAGGAAAATAGAAGTGCATATTTTCAACAGGGACAGGAAGGTGGCATAGGATGTTAAATCGTGTTAGGGACAAAACATAATCCCCTGTTGTCCTTTACAATGACACTTCATGCAGAGTCACCTTACTGCTCATGTCCCCGCAGCGAGAAGCAGCTGGTCAGGCAGGGAGGAAGGCTGTGGAGGAGGAGGAGCAAAGGAAGCTCGGATGGCTGTGCCAGAAGTGCTGGCACCCAAAGCCAGCCTGGGTAGAGCTGCCACCCCCAGGGACCCTGTGGGCAGGTCTCACATGGGTCTTGAACGTGCTCGAATGCTGCTGAGCTCAAGGAGCTTCTAGGACAGCCAAGGCTGGGAGGGGGCGGAAATAAATGAAACTTATCTACCCTCCTCACCTTGGGGAAAGAACCAAGAACAGAAGTAAACATGTACAGAAACCAGTTGATTACTAGGAACCCCAGTGTACCTCCCAGAACTGGGTAGATTTACTTCCAGCAGAGATTTGTGGTGGGAACTCCGACACTAACCCAGTGCACCGCCCCTGCTGCTCCAGTGCCCACCTCACCAACCAAGAGCGGGGACCTTCCTCCTGGGGCAGCAGCATTTGTCCTCCTTCACCTCGTCCTTCACCACAGGACACTGCTGCACAGCGGAGGAGAGAGGGAGCACGTCATGCAGGCACAAGCATGACACGATGGTGGGGAGGTGGCACTATCCAGCTGATAGAGATGTGCCCGAAGGTGAGGACACCTAGATTTTTTCTGCCATTTGGCCCCTGGGTCATGGGTGTAGTCAAAGCAGTCGCTTTTCCCCTTTTCCATCATCATCTCTGAGTCATGAAGCGACAGACACCTTCTCTGACACAAGGCTGAAGCACTGCCTGTATTCTGCATGAAGAAACCCTCTATTCTACAACTCTTTCACTTACACCCCTCTATTCCTCACCTACTTCACTTCAAAGAACTCTGAATTCACTTTTCAGACTCAGCTGCAACCAGCTCAAGTTTTCAGCACGTGAGCTCATCCGTGACATCACGGGGTTATCTCGGGGGCTACTAACACGCTGCTCAGATGACTGAGGAGCTGGAAATGTTTGCTGCAACTGAGGATCTTAGGAAGCACTTTTTTAGCACTTGTTCAGGGATCACTTGCCTGCACAGAGTATTAGTGAGCAGTGTTTAATAAATCAGAAAGGAACACATCTTTAAATCCGGTATTTCCTGTATCTCTGAAGGAAAGGGAATGTTTCCTGTATTTCTGGAGATGTGCAGCTAAAACCTGCGTTACAGCTTCAGACACAGATTACTGGGCAAGGCTCCCTCGTCTGTGTCGTGCAGACCAGCGGGTCACAATGGCTTTATATTCTGAAGAAGCTGTGAACAAACAACAAGTCAGGCACTGGAGCTGCATCCACAAACAAACATTTTGCAGTTATCCCACAAAGAAAAATGAATTTGAATTGCAGATCTTTCCAATATATAGCCTTTGTCTACTCTGAATCGATGCGAAACTTTTGGCAGTGAAGACAGAGAGGCTGGAAGTGTTGAATGCACAAAAGTCAGCTCCTACTCACCCAAGTGATAGGATTAAAAGAACTCTCCCACAAACTTTATGGCAGCAAAATTCAGAAACGAGAAAAGGAAGCTTTTAGAAAACAAAGCAACTGATGAAACTCATTAGGGAGGCAGGAATTGCGACTGCTGCTATTATTATCTAGTGCCTATAAGCTGCTGGGATGTGTAAGGACTCCCCTTATGCCTTATACAAATAAAGGGATAAGAGATCATTGTCATCACAATTTTAGTGGATTAAGCAAATTATATGTGCGTAATGACTCTCTTTAAACAGAGTATCAGCCCAATTTTTTAAGCTATTTAGAAATCATAATATAGCACATGGCTTGAGCTGGCCACTGATTAATTTAGACTTGAAAGAAAGTCCCCCTTACAAGACTGTGATCCCCCTGACATGGGCTGTCCATGAGATGCTGGTAGGGTTCCCCTTGGGAAACAAGAATTGTTCTACAGGAGCAGAACTCCCCACTGAGCCTGGTGCTACCGTGGGAACCACACTGGGGTACATCAGAAGGTGGGAGAAGAGCAGAGACTTCCAGACCAGTAGAGAATTTGGCTGCCTCTCCTAAAGGAAGAGGCCGTTTTTCCATTGATGTTTAGTGCTAAACCCTTAAAGGCTGGTCAATACTAAACCAAACCAAAGTGTGAGATCTAACTCCATGCCAAAGTGAACGTCCTGAGGTCTATTTTCCTTAAGGCCATCACAAGCCACCATGACTACACTTCTGATGCCAAGAACTTCACATCGGCAAGAGCTCCCCTTCGCTTTACTCTTCCCAGTAAGAGGCTGCCTAACACGTGAAGGGCACATTTCCACAGTAACATGCCTCTGGAAATTAGCAGTGTCTTGGTGCTTTAGGCTGATAACCCAGATTGCTCTACCTTGTGTCTGAGTGTCCTTCTGGCTCACAAAAACTACCTGGGGACCGTGTTAAGGAAGGAAAGATCCAACTCCAAATGCCCTTGTCATTAACCAAAAACTCAGCTGTTACAGGAAACCTGGAGCCAATTTCTGCCCTGGTATCACCAGAGCTACAGCTGCCATATGACTTTGAGATGTAGTTTTCCTTTTATTCCCCTCACTAAGACCTTTGTCTCAACTGTATAACCAAAAGTGTCAAATCAGCACTGAAGATCCCTCTTCTTTTTGCCTCTTTGCCTCTTCTCTTTCCATTGCCTTAGAGGAAAACTATGTCACCGCTGGTGTTCAAGGACTGAGATCCAACTTAAGCAAAGGTTACACAAGCTAGTACAATTACTAGAGTCTCCATATTTTCCCAATAACGAATCTCGCTCTAATTCAGAAGATATGCCCTGCCTGGGAAACAATGCGAGGTTGACTGAGGACAGAGCAAAGAATGACATGTCATAAAAGCCTGATGTTCTTGAGTGCCAGCAGAACCGTTCCCTTCTGATGGGTGCTCTTGGGTAGCTAATTTGAGGCATTTGGAGCATTTGGTAGACAGCTGTTCTGCTCAGAGTGCAATGGCAAGCGTTTTCAAGCTGAAACCACAAGAATGAACCGATGATGCCATTTGGAAGCCATGTTCAGAAAACTTACCTCCTCTGACTACGTTGCCGGTTTTTAGGAACAGAATGCAGCTTTTTACCCTCTCCCTTCCCTGCTGCTTTCCCTTTTGTACTTCTCTAAGCAACCCAACCTTGCCAGAGCTGCAGATACTGGAGGCGGCGCAGGCTGGCTCCAAGGGAAGATGGGAAGCAGAGCAGCTTCAGCCATCTTGGGTGGTGCCACTGGGAGGACAGATGGAGGCAAAAGAGGTCTCGTTTTGTGAGTACCTCCTTCTTTTCAGAGAATTTGCACCCAGGACCAGTTAACAAGGATCTGCCCTTTCCTCCCCGAGGCACATGCAGCACGCAGCACACTTTGTCAGCATTTTATAGTGGCAGGAACTGGCCCCAGAGAGAATCGTCCAAGAAAAGTGACTAAGATTCAGCAAAGTTTTTCCCAAGGTCAACTGATCTCGTTAATTATTAATGTGTTTACTGTTAACTGTTTACTGATCTTCTCCTGCCACTGGATGCAAATCTACTAAAACTGCCACAAGCAAAGATACTCATTAAACTGAAGAAGATCAAGGCTGATGAGGGAGGTGGAAGGAGGGTGTTCTGTTCACAGGGTAATGCATGAGGCAGGAAGGCAATCGAATTCCTTTGCCATCAGTCTTCGAACTGATCTGATTTTAAAATGTTCATCAACAGTGTCGGGTACGTTCAAAGGCTGGGATTGAAACGTGTGTGCTGGAGGAGGGAAATACCAAAAGGGAAGAACCAAGCAGTCCCAAGAGAGTGAGTAATGGCAGTGGGATGGAAATTTAGTAATACCTTGTGGGGAAGCATAAATGGTAATAGCAAAAGGTTTGGCCACACATTCAGGATATAATACATCGAAAAAAAGGCAAAAGAGGAAGATGTGGTTACGAACAGACTAAAAGATGAATCCAGCCCCAGAACACATCAGAGGAGTCTGTTTCACAGACAGGAAAGTATTACTGTTATATGACTGTAGATCACTTTTTTTTAACTGGAAGACTATGTCTATTTTTAAAAAAAACTCTATTAATTTCTTCAATATTATACACATTTCTCTTTATTTGGTGGGATGGAGAATCACTTTTAGGAGTATATCCAGCTCATCCAAACACTAGCAGGTTTTGAAGACAGAAAGGGGAGAACAGCTCAACTAGAATTAAATTCACTTACAAATCACCTCCCCTGCTCACTGTCTGAAGACCTGCACCTTGCACGCTCCTTGATGGCTGGTTTTAGTGCAGCTCTTTAGATTTCATTCTGCAATGTTTTTCACTCCCTTATCAAAAACAAAAGGGAAAAAAACACCCATTAGAAGTGTTATGTCTTTCAACAACAGTCTTTGAATATGTGCTTGGTGCTCTAAGTCACAGCTCCCTGAAAGGAGGTTGTGGAGAGGCAGGGGTCGGTCTCCTCTCCCAGGTCACAGGCAATGGGACAAGAGGAAATGGCCTCAAGTCTCACCAGGGGAGGTTCAGATTGGAGATCAAATTTTGACACTGAAAGGGTTATTAAACATTGGAATGGGCTGGCCAGGGCAGGGGTTGAGGCTCCATCCCTGGAGGGATTTAAAAGACAGGTTGGCAGAGTGCTGAGTGACATGGGTTAGTAATGGTTTTGGGTCTTTTTCTCTTTTTTTTGTTTTTTTAATCAGAATTAGGTTGATGGTTGGACAAGGTGATTGCAAAGGTCCCTTCCAACCCAGACGACACTATGATTCTGTGAATGAAACACTCACTGACGGGGCAGCATGGGCATGTAGACCACAAAGAACAGGACCACTAGCCTTCTTCCTCCCCCCCCCCCCCCAGCTGTACATGCATTCAGTGCCTGTTATTCTGTTTAATCACCTCCGGAAGTACGTCTATCCAACTTCATTTTGATTGTTATGGTCCTTCATGCTGTCGGTGTTTCCATCCATTCCTGCACTTGAGACCAAACCCCAATTAAAGGGATGTTTAGCATGTGCATGCTGTGCACAGCACACTTGCCTATTTTTCACTTCCGTTTCACATCACTCTTAATGGGCCTTTAAGGACATCTCTGTATTCCCGCAGCGTTATTTATGGTTCTGACATCATCCCTCAAGGTGAACACTACTTTGCTGTGGAGTATTTACTCTTTTATAGCAAATCTGCCTGCTGCTTTCTATAAAAACAGGAAAACAGCTGCAACTTTTATAGGTGAGAATGAAGGTTTCTCCCTCTTCTTAACGTACACTTCGTCATGGGGAGGTTAAAAGTGATCTTGGGAGGAGAAACACAAAGCATGAGTGTGGTCTTTCGTGGCTGAGTTTATCCGTGTTCCTTCAGCTGACCTTAAACAAAAGCCATAAAGCCCCACCAGATGTTTTTATCACCACCCATGACTTCCAGGAGTGCAGCATGGGCAAGCACGGTACACAACACGGAAGAAAAAAGTGTCCCTGGCTCCAAGACCAGACCTTTCTTTACAAACATCTTGTTAAATAGTTACGTGTATGCACAATGCTTTTGGATTAATAAGTGTTGAGTGACACAAAACCTATAAAGAAATACAGTCCAACGGAGAAACAGGAACATGGACACTATTTTCTGAAGTTCAGGGAGATCTGGTCTCATTTATATTGATACTAAATTGACAAATGAGCTTTAAATCCGTTTGACTTGGTGAAAACATAGGGAGTGACATTTTCAAGTGCAAACCAGGTACCTAGCAGGGTCTCGTCTTGAAAGGACGCAAGCTGGGTTAATGGTTGGACTTGATGACCTGAAAAGGCCTTTTTAAACCTAAAATGATTCTATAAGCGCAGAACCAAACCAAGAATCAACACTGCTTTGATGCTAAATATCAGTTTGCTTAAAGCTTCAGGGTTCCTCAACGAAGCACTGAAAGCAAATTACCTTTATGTATAGACTGCAGTCTGTGCAGGGGCTTCTGCCTCCTTGGAAGTGATGCAAAACCTCACACTTCTTGTCCCAAATGCCAGGTATGGTCTCATGTGGCTCGACACGGTGTTTTGTAGGATTCAGGCTTTCAGGCCCTTGGGTGTTTCTGACTCAAATTTCTCTTCTTAACATCATAATCTACACCCTTCCAGAGCAGTGACGGATTCCTCTAGGCTTCACCAGCAACTAGAGGTTTTAGTCTGTTAATTAGTCCAGAGGAGGGCAACAAAACTGGTGAAAGGCCTGGAGAATAAGTCTTTATTAGACTAGAGGAGCGATTGAGGGAGTTGGGATTGTTTAGTTTGAAGAAGAGGAGGCTGAGGGGAGACCTCATCCCTCTCTACAACTGCTTGAAAGGGCATTGCAGAGAGGTTGGTGCTGGTCTCTTCTCACGGGCAATGAGCGATAGAAGGAGAGGGAATGGCTGCAAGCTGCAGCAGGGGAGGGTTAGGCTGGACATGAGGAAAAAGTTTTTCACAGCAAGAGTGGTCAGTCAGTGGAATCAGCTGCCCAGGGAGGTGGTGGAGTCCCCATCCCTGACTGTGTTTCAGAGTAGATTGGATGTGGTGTTGAGGGATCTGGTGTAGGGGAGAACTTGTAGAGTAGGGCTGATGGTTGGACTTGATGATCCCAAGGGTCTCTTCCAACCTAAATGATTCTATGATTCTATTCTAAATGTTAATTCTGGATCTTCAAGTACCTTTTCCTCTGCGTGCTCTCCAGTGAGCTAATGAGGAAGTGTGAGCACAAACTGGTGGAAAGCTTTCTGAAGGACAATGCTGCCTCTCTTGATGAGTGGATCTTGCTGATCTCTGCAGACTGGATACTGCCACCACAGCTTCCAAAGAACTTTAGAATTTGGTCTCTCCTTTTTTCCACTGTCAACTGGCCAAATATTTCGAACATTTTCCTTCAACAAATGTGTCCTTGTGGAGGAAAGTCCATTAGTAACAGAGTAGTTGCATCTTGTCATGACCAGACTTTAATGGCTGTTTGAATTTTAACTATTATTTGCTAACTATTCCTGTTCAAGCCAACTAAGACCATAATAAAAGCCATTAAATACCAAGTAACTGGCCTCAGTGTAGCCGCAGGGTATAACACTGAGTATGAGCTGAATTTATCCACTGCAAAGCAAAGACTTTGACCCTCACAGACTTTTTGGAAATGGAAACTTTTTTTTTTTTTTCCAGTGAAGATTGCCTAGAAGAATAAAAGTACTCTGCTTTGCCCCAGGGAAGGCCAAGCATAGTCTGAAGGCAACACAGCACAGTGGAATCCATCTTCCTATTTACAGGAGGGACGAAGCCACTGCGAAATATCTGGCAGTGATTTGCTAAAATACACGGGACAATGCAGCCTGGTGTCTGAATCGGTGGAAGAGTACGCAGTGTAGGACAGAAAATACATGGTGTTGTTTCCCTGCGAGCAGGAGAACTGCAGAGCTCCTGGGTGAAGCGAGTCAGACCGAGCTCCGCAGCCTTTCCCCCCTTCGCTTCTCTCTGAGCACCAGAAAGCCCTTGTGGCACACAAAGCATGGTTCTGGTAATTGCTGCCCTGTGGAACAGCAGGGAATGCACAGAGGAACTGTAGGTAAAACAGAAGCGACAGGAATGGAAGTGGTTACCCGTGGTCAGATGAAGCTCTGATGGTGCAACATCGAAGAACACACCAGCAAAAGGCCTCCAGAAGATCTTCCATGGGTGAAAAGAAGTGGCTCCTGCTCTCTTATCTCCTCAGGAAGCAGAGCACAGACCCTCCTTGTCCTGCTGTAGCCTGAGACAGGAGGCTGGGGTAAGAGGGGGAACGTGCTGTGCATCCTCCGAGCCAGGGTTGAGTGAAAGCACCACATCCCAAATCAAGGGAAGATATAACAACCCCTCAGAGAGTTACTCTCCACATCCTTAATGGGGTTTCTGCAAAAACCTGAGGACAAAAATTAATACTAGCAGCACTTTCACCTACACAACAAATCTGATTCGGAGTCATTTAAGGTGGTTGGAACTAATAAATCAAAATCTGTAGAAGCCAAAGAGCAACAAGTTAAAGGTGTGAATCTTCTTCTGAAGAATTTATATCTTTATGGGTAGAGTGAGGTAACAAATGCAAATGAAATAGTCAGTGCAAGAAAGGACAAAGGTTAAAATGATTTCCTGGTTATTTACTTATGGCCCAATCAAAGTCTCCTGAAGAGAAGAGAAAGCCTCAGTGGGCTCTGGAATAGGCTGTTAAGACATTTGCACATCTTAAACGATGGCTGGATGTAACCAGCGCACCGAGGCTGGGGTAGGGAATGGAGAATTAAAAATAAGCAAGGCATTAGCTCAGATGGGAGCAGAGCAGAGATCTCACACAGCAATTTTCCATGCAAAGCCCTTAACCCACAAAAACAACAACAAAAAAGGACCAGGCCAAAACAAAACCCAGCCCTCACAAGTGATGTTCAAAACAATGCTTGGCTCCAGAGAGGAGCTTCACACCACGTTCCAAATGTGAGCGAACTCCACAGCTGGAGACACTAATCTGAAAATGTTCACTGCGTGAACCCCTCGCTGCAGGGATCAGGAAGAAATTTATTTCCCTGAAGAACAATAAGGTATTGGCAAGGTGTCCTGCAGAAATGCTTCACCTTTGTGAACCGGCGAGTGTTGCTGGTGGCCGGCGAGCAGACCTGACAGGCCATGAGGTACCTCTCATCTCTCGAGGCAGCTTCGGTGCAATATTGAAGGCGGCCCGGGAAAAATGTAATTTAGCTGAAAAGGGCTTTCTATGTCATCCTGCAGAAACAGCTCACTGGGGCTTCACCAGCGAGGAACCCGAAGCTGAGATCCTTCCTTGCACCGTTTTTGCTCACCATCCTCAGTAAATCACAGCACACGCTTTGATCCCAGGCACTTAATTAAAATCTAGCAGTGCAAAGGGGAGCAAGGAAGAGTTCCCTTCCCCAGATTAGTTTGCTTGTACAGTATCAGCCCTCCCTTTCCCTAGAAAGCCTAATTCTGTGTAATTTCACAGGGTTGAAAAGCCCACCCCAGCACAGGGTAGGATGGGAACTGCTTGCAGAGCAGACTCCGTGTTGGGGTGGAACGTGCCCGTTGTCACTCAGGCCCAGGAGAGCACTGAGGAAGAAGCTCATCCCAGCCATCCAGCAGTGGCTTTCACAGAGTGGTATTACAGCACCGGAGTTAGGAGACTAATTTGCTTCTAAATATGTTCTTTTATTTATTATTTATTTATTTTATTAGGCTCAGCTCGAGGGCTTGCATGGCTTCAGCAATGTTTAATGGGGATTAGCTGGAAGTGAGAATGTGGTTTCCATTTGCCTGAGAAAGACACAACAGGGAGCCGAGCCCTGGAGATTACTGAGAGCTCTGGGTGGTTGTGGGAGGCCAAAGGCCGAGTGACTGCAGGTTTCAGTGGAGTGCAATAATCCCCTAGAAATGCACGGCCCGGTGTGTCTGCTTGTGTGCAATATGGGATGGGAATCGTGGTGTGTTTCTGAACCTGTGGATTATTGAGTGTGTATCATTCACGTGGGTACGAGATGCTCGTTCAGCAGCCGGGCAGCGCTGGCTCCACCTGCAGAACCTCCTCCGCTCCCACATCCCTGCCCCGTCGGGATGCGGCCCCTCTTCTTCCAGGAGATTAACCACGGGGTGGCAAACGATGCAGCTGGCAGAGCTTATTCCCCGATTCAGGGGTCAGGAGTTAGTCATTTTGCCCACCTCAGGATATTTATACAGTTAATTACTGGCACAAAGAATTGCTAATTCAGGGCCCAGGGAAGCGACACTGTGCAGTTTTTCTATTCAGTGGCCTCTGTGATATATGGGAGACTTAAATCTTTGCACTTGCTCAATGACGTGCCAACACAGGGACACACAGACTTGTTTCATCTTATTTTATTTATTCACTTCTATTTGGTTGCTAAAACAAACATTTTCCTTGGCTGCAGAGCACGGCTCCCTGTGCACACTGAGGACACCTCGGCTGCCCAGCCGTTCTGCTTGGGTCCGCCCCAAAAACCAGCTCTAGGTGTCAGCACCTGCAGTGACATCTCCAACAGGTCGGATGTCACAGAGACAACGCTGCGTGCCAGATCTGAATTCTTCTGGAGAACCTTCCCACCACCAGTGCCAAACACCTCATCGTTCTGGGAGACCAGTTCTGGATTTAGAGGACTACAAAGATGACGAGGGGCCTGGAGCATTGCTCTGGTGAGGAAAGGCTGAGAGACTTGGGTCTGTTCAGTCTGGAGAAGGGAAGGCTGAGGAGGATCTGATCAACACCCAGAAATACTTCAAGGGTGGGTGTCAGGAGGATGGGGCCAGGCTTTTTCCAGTGGTGACCAGTGACAGCACAAGAGGAACTGGGCACAAACTGGAATATAAGAAGTTCCACCTAAACATGAGGAGGCTCTTCTTCATTTTGAGGGTGGCAGAGCCCTGGCAGAGGCTGCCCAGAGAGGTGCTGGAGTCTCTGTCTCTGGAGACATTCAAACCCTGCTGGGACACATTCCTGTGGGACCTGCTCTGGGTGGACCTGCTCTGGCAGGGGGTTGGACTGGATGATCTCCAGAGGTGCCTTCCAACCCCAGAGCATTCTGTGACTCTGTCATCCAGAGGGGATGCATCTTCCCTGGGACCCCTTGTCATCCCTTGGTTTTTTGCATTTGAAGAGCCAGGTGACTTTATCCGTGGTGCGAGGTCCACGATAAACTGTCTCCATTGAATCTTTTCCTTCATGTCAGCTATTCTCTAGCTACACTTCTCGGGACAGATTTGAGTGTTTTACTGACCTTGTGAAAACACCCTCTTCATTATTAAAACCAGGTCATAAATACCCCTGAGCAAAATGAAATGCCTCACCTGCAATTCCTCAAATACTTTCCACTGCTATTCATTCTTTTAGGTGTCTGAGGTCCCGCACATGTCTCTCCACTAAATAAATATCATCTGGAGGTAGCTGAATGTAACAGTTTGGCATCAAACAGCCTGTATATAGAACACCTACAAGTATTATTTGTGGATTTATCAACGTACCGAATTCTGGGTTTCCTGGGATAGCTCATCTGGAGGGAGGAAACCCAGCTTCAAACAGGAAGCTGAACTTTTCCAGAGTTCATTGGTGTTGGAGGTCAAGCTTTAGTTCAGCTCATTACAGAGACAGATGTTAAATTCAGATTAGGAGTTACATTTTGGGAAAGTTTAAGAGGTTTTGGGATCTGTGGTTTTGGCCCAACCTACTCTTTAATCAAAAACGACATCCCTGGGCAACAGCCTTCAGCTCTCTCATACCTCTCCGAAATACGCGTTCAAGACATACAGAAGCTATTTCAATCTCCAGGAGGAAACTCAGGTCATGCTCATTCCCACAACACAGCAGAATATCCTCCTCCACTCCACAACAAAACTCTTCGCCCCACCCACATTCTGGGGTTTGGGTTTTTTTTGCCTCTGACTTTTTGACAACCTCGTGGGTGTGTTCTGTTTTAATACGAAAAACAGGTGGATTATGATTGTCAAGTCAAACACATTTTGGTTCCAAAGGAAAATTTAAATTAGGACTTTTCTAGTTTGTGAGCTGCAACTTTACTGAAGTGGTGGTTACTATAAATGATATGTTATAAATATGCTCTTTTAGACAATGCTTTGTTTTGGGGTTGTTTTTAATTACTTTTATTAGAAACACAATGACTGAAGTGACGTTAAATTTAGAAAACAGCTTCTTGGGGTTTTGTACCCTGCACAGAATGGTCTGAAAAAGTCCCAGTATACACTTGGTATAAAGTATACGGTTGGCCTGTAGAAACACTTTGTCGGGTATCCCTGGCATAAACGTACCCCTGTGTTCTCTCACCTACTCTCATTTTCTGGCCTGGGAAAGGTGCCCTAAGTCCTTTCCTACAGAAAAAGGCACCAAAACGGGGCCGTTGCAGAAAACTGGCTTGTGAGGAGGTGGCAGCGCTGCCCCAGTGCTGTGCTGTCCTCCAGCCACCTCCCGGCCAGGGCAAAGCTACTGGGCTGTGCTGCAGCCTTTGTTTAAAAAAACCCCACCTACAGATAACAGGCAATTTACAAGATTGTATTACACTCAGGGTGAAAAACCTGATTATGGTGGTGTATTATGTAAACAGCATTTATGAATACTTATAAAAATGAATTTAGCTACTACATGTTACCTCTTGGAAGTAGGTAAATATAATTTGTGGTTTAATATGTAGGTGAACAACAGAGCTGTCCACAGTCATGAGAAACCTGGAACTGACCCCAGGTTTCAGGCCTGCTTTTTCTGTCTAAGATTACTCTGGACAGAAAAGGAATTTACTAATATATAGCATTTTTCCATCTGCTGTATGTGCCAAAGAATAAGAAAAACAAGTTAAAAGAATGCAGGTGAAAAAAATGGGAAATATCTCAGCAACTATTTGTGAGATGAGAGTACTTAGTTCTTGGTAATAGCATACAGAAATGTCATCAGACTGGACAGCATTCAAGAGTCCAATCATGATTTTGAGCTGGTGACACCGATTCATAAAAGGAAAATAGTCTTGTTAGTTTGTAAGCCTTGTTTTATCAGATGCAGTATCAGCATTGGAAAGGGTGGCTTGGTGTGGTGTATGAAACACAGCTGTGACTGGTTGAAGGCAGGGAAACGAATGCCTCAGATAGCAGGGAAAAGGTTCTGAAACTGCCACTCCTTGGGCTGCAGCAGTCTGCAAAGAGAAATGTTAGAGGCCACCTCTCCCTGAACGTTTGAGACTCGCTTAACCGAAGCATCAGAAACTGCAGGGGCGAGAGCTTGGCAGGGAGGCGGCAGGATTAGCGACGAGGTCTTTCCTCGGGCTGCCGAGGGGCTCCTGTGGGGGCACAGAGCTATTTCTGTCCTTTACGACAAGCGTTTGATGAACAACTCTATTATTTCCCAGTTGTCAATGAATCCGAGGAAAGAGCTCCGGGCGGAGTAAAGTCTTTCCTCCAAGGTGAGGAATCAATCGGAGACAAATACCAATGTCACATTCCAGTGCTTCACTCCTTATTGTGCTTGGCATGTCGCTTCCTCTGTCCTACCCTGCAATTGGCCCATTCCAGGGCAGAACCAGCCTGTTCTGTCTAATAAAATTTTATTGCATTGCTTTTCAAAATAACAATTCCTATACTGGCACTCTGAAAGCCAGGAAGGCACACAGGCAAGAAAAAACATGCCTACAACTCATTAAGGCTACCAGAATAGTTGCATAAAAGGATCTGACAATGCAGCACAGACTGTCATTCCAGTTTCATTCCACTAATTGTTGGGGTTTTTTTTTAAGTGAAGAACTATCACCCCAAAATAGACTGTTTCCATAAAAAAGCACGAAGATAAAATTGGAAATGAAAAAAACCCGTTAAGTCTTACTATCTGTACAGTCACGCCAACTTTTGGTTTTCTTGTTGCCAGTGACCTTCTCAAATTATTTTCCTCTGTCAGTTGTGTTCTCATAAATCCTTCTGGAAAGGAAGGGAAAGGATGGAGGGAAGTGCTCAAACCACCATGGTCCCTGGCGTTACGATCTTGACAAGCTGACTGCATTTTGAGCTGTCATTCCTACCCAGGCTCAGGCCCTGTCACTGACGCTGTTCCTGCTGCCTCTCTTTGCTCCCCAGCTTCCAAAAAACCTGAAGAAAATCCATCAGACTCCGGGCAGGAATTCACTTTGCTGCAGGATGCCAAGAGCTTCCCACAATGGCTCCCATCTCTGGTTATGGAAGCAAAGTGGCTTCTGAGAAGACTGGGTGGCCTCACACCAGTGGCCTAGAGCTCAGCCCCAGCCTGGGCACCTGCCAGCGCGACTGTCACCTCTCTTCTGTATTTCTTGCACGAGTAGGGAAAAGTTAAACTTCGAATTACTCGAAGCCTCCTGCTCTTGCCCCCTGCCTGAACCCTGCACCGCCCTCAACACGGGCTGGAGGCGACCATGCGGCCCTCTCGCTACCAGTAGCGACGACGGGGGCCCAGATGGCTCCCAGCTGCTCCCTCCGGCCTCACTTTGAAGCCCCGTCGGGCTGTCTGGGGGCTGCTCTGCCTCTCACACACCCTTCGCCTCCGCCGTTCCCGTGAACTCTTCCCCTCAACGGTGCCCGGCGACCCTCCGGGCCCCCAGAGCCACCTCAAAGGTCGCCCACNCTGAGGAGCGGTGGGGCCGTGGGCCCTCGGTGGCTCGGAGAAGGCCCGAGGAGGGTTTCAGAGTTAAGGAAGGGAGAAGGAGCCTGTTAGGTGAGGAGACGGTGAGTGTTAGGTGCCTGTGGGAGGTGTAGTGTCAAGGCGGGGAATGAAAGTGTGGAAATGGGAAATAACTGAATCCCTCCCATGGCGCCCGAGGGTGGTCAGCAGGGTCTGAGGCCTTCCCGAGAGACCCCACTGGAAAAGAACATTTTTATTATTATTCCGTGTTGTAATAGTCTGCACGTGGAGGCAGATTCTAGGCCATTATAGACTTCACTGGTCCTGAAACAAGGGCGTTGCTCATAGCTCCATTTACGAAATGTATATACCACTGTTCTGCACTGGAAGAGCATCCACTGATAAAGCCTGTGCCCATGGGCAAGCTGTTTGAGGCTCACTTAGCCTAGAGGGGTCTGGGGTCCTTTCAGAAAGTATTCACTCAGAACAATTACATTTCTCTTTCTGTTGTTTTACTTAGTGTATTTTTTTTGTTTGTTTGTCTGCCAGGGTTCCTATCACAGCAGTGCTGCCCCTTTAAGAGCACCCAGATTCCAGTTCAGATACCTGCCAGTTGAGGGGAGAATACTCAGAAGGGCATGTGTAAGCTCCCACAAAACACTGGGACCTGCAGGAGACTGGTACTGTGCATCAGCAGGATCTGCCATCTTATCCTAGAAATGCTGCAAAGCAAAGGAAGTAAGTGATTATATTTTCCAGGCCTATTACTTCACTTAAAACCTCCTACATCTTTCTGACCTCCTCCCTTTCTCTCACAGCCTTGAAAGTCCAAGGAGAGGTCTGTGAAAATGGGAGAAAATGTTTCTAAGATAATTGCAAATGAACTGTTCAATATGAAAAAGGAAAAAGGGCATGCATCTCCATTTAATTTCCTCTATTTTGCAGTGAGATAAGTCCATCCTCCTCTTGTTACATCCTGCCACTATGGAAGTTGCAGTCTATAATTTCTTCTTCTGTCCTTCTGCTAGATAAGTAGGAAGGAACCTAATGTGTCCTTGGCGCTTGCACAGGTTGATGAGGCAGAGTCACCCACATAAAATTAAGAGCAGTTCCAGCCTGTATAAGTCCTTTTAGCAATGACCCCCTGCAAAGGGCTTGAAAAAAAAGGTGGGTCATTGCCAGGCACAGCCCATTACACACACTTAAAGGTTGGTGCACAGTCAGTGCACATTGATCCTCGAGGCGCACGCTTCTATTCAGGCCATGCCTCTCCACAGCGTCTGTACTTGCAGGCGATGACAAACCGTCAGGCTGGTGGTATCGACTGCTTTTGTACTGTCTCATTCTGTGCACACTTTGTTTGCCTGTCTTATTCTGCTAACGTTGAAAAGAAAAGGGAAAAAAACGGAAAAGAGAAGCATAGTGCCATTGAGTCCTAAAAGTGCCATCGAGTCCCTAACTCATTCCCCAGCAGTTTGCTCCAACGCACTGGGGAGTTATAAATAGCTGGAAGCAAGAGTGCAGAACAGTGGTATATGCATTTTGCAAATGGAGCTCTGAGCAATGTCCTTGTTTCAGGACCAGTGAAGTCAATAATGGCCTGGAATCTACCTCCATGTGCAGGTTATTATACCATGGAAGAATAATAAAAATGTTCCTGGATTTTCACAAGTTCAGGCCATAAAGAGGAGGCAAATTATATATTTACTCTGCTTTCCAGTCACTTTTTTAGCTTTTAGTGTAACTTTTCTCAGGGAAGAGAAGGAAGGAGCAATGTTGGCCATCTCTGGGTAAAGAAGAAAAAGGGGGTAAAAGAGAAACACAAAAGGCTCGGGTCTGTCTTCATTCTGTTGGCATCTTTCGAGGCTTAGCAGTGCTGCAGTCAGTAGTAACAGTCCTGTGAGCAAGTTGCCATCTCTTCCAGCAGCTTCCAGTTCTAGACAGCTCTGCAAGTAAGGGAATCGGTGACAAAACCACTGTTGATTATCATGGATTCTTTGCCAGTGCAAGCAGTGTTTCTTCATTATTACTAAGGAGAATTACTGTTAGCTATTCTATCAGAAAATTGGAAGTGAGCACAATAGTTAGTGAATAGTGAATGTTATGTGTATTATGGTCTAGGAAAAAAAAACTAAAGAGGCCTTATGTAGTATGGCACTGGGTACAAGGATTTATGGATGCATCTCTTGCTATTCCATTGAGGACTATCACAATAGCAGTCTCCTGAAACCAAGATTTGTGTATGTGTGAATAAAAAAACCCCCAAACAGTTCATTGAAATTTCCCTGTTGGATTGTATTTTGCTGATTTTATTCTTGCGTGTGACGTACAGTGATACTGATTGAAGTCACTTGTCTCTGCACCCCAGTTTGCTCTCGGTGCAATGGGACTCAGTATTCTTACTGCAGGATGGAATACATGGAGTTGTGGGACTGTAAGATACGTGGTTAACCAAGAGCTAAATCCCTCTTAGGGAACAGAGATTTTTTGAGTCTACCTTAAAGTAGATGACAGGTGAAAAGTTCCACCTGATGGATGAGAGATGCTCTGTTACAGGGTGCATCTAACCCTCCCAGCGTGCCACCGACGAGTGTCTTTGACGAGGAGAGCTGCAAAGGGGTGATGGAAATCTGTGAGCAGTCAGAGTAATTTCTAAGGCGGGCTGTGACTTCCTCTGCTTGACTTCTAAGGAACTTTTTACTGGTAACCTGAGGGTGCAGACAGTGCCAGTGGCAGCTGAAGTAAAGAAGACAGTAAGTAGAAAAGGAAGGAGCATCTGAACAGTTTGAGGCTAAAAAGAAGCGCAGCACGCTACAGCCATCAGTGATTGGTTCAAAGCAGGAAGAGCAGAGGCAAAGAAGACAGTACATGTGCAGCTGCCTTGGTTCCAAGTGGTGTGCTCTGCACATGCTGCTGGAGCTCCAGCTTGTGTGACAGGAACAGGCGTCTGCAGGCAAAGGGGACCTTGCATTATCTACTCCAAGATGGTCTTGTTTTCATTTTTATCTTGCGTGTGTTGTCATCTCCTGCTTTGTAGTGCTACAGACTTGTCTTTGCTACAAGCATGAGGCTGCACTCAGCAGTGTGTGGTAATTGAGCCCTTTGAGGGTCATGCATATTTTAATTATTACTTGTTTTATTGTCAAAAGCTTGCCCACATGAGATGCAGTCTTGCATTCCATGTGGGACTGAAATAAGGGTCAACACATTCCTTCAGAACCCCAAATATTAAACAGACATTAATATGTTTTGAGCTTTGCACATTTTAGATGAGCATAAATCAAGATATCTAATGGTGAAAAAATTTCCTCCATATGTTGGAAAGTTGAACTGAGACAGTAACTCTAAGTGACAAAAAGTGGTGGCTGCAACAGAAACTGATTAAATGATTTGTTTAGCGTTTATGTAATGTATGAATGCACCTTGTCTGTGTTAGAGCAGAGGAATGATTGGTTTTCCACCAGCAAGGGCTGTGAATTTTAGCTGTATTCCCTTTTGGGATTCTGAAGTTCTCAGGTTCCGGCTTACACAACAGCAAAGTCTAAACGCAGACCAGCTTTTCATCCATGAAATGGAAGTTAAATAATGCTTGACTGAAGTAGACAAAACAAGAAGATACCTAGACTAACTGGAAACATCAAGATTTGAAAATTACCTGATAGGAAAAGGGAGGGGAGGGGGATCAAAGACGTCCCAGGGAATGAAAAATTCCTTCCCAGTGCTTCCTGTTCTCTCTGTTATGCTAACCAAGGTAGGATTAGGTTTCAGCTGCCAAAAGAAATAACATTTGTAGATTTTTTTTGGTCTGGGGAAGTGGGATAGAAAGATTTAAGACAGCTTTTTCCAAACTATTTGCTTTTTGTCAAGCAGTCAAGTCTAGTTATTGTTATTAATTTGTATTACAGAACTACCAAAGCGAGACTGGATTTCCATTGTATTAGGTGCTGTACAAATATCCAGTCAGAGACTGGTCTTACCTCAAAGAGCCCGTAGTCTAAATAGAGCAGACAGACAAAGGGCATTTTGCCCTGCCTTGTAGAGCTGCTCAGCAGTCGGGCTGGGAATTGCTCTCATCTCTCCTGAGTCACAGCTTAGGACCTCAGCTACTGGAGCGCAGTTCTGGAGAACAGAGCTGTCGTTAAAAGGGACGAGCCTGCCTTCCTGTATGCAAACACGAGATAGCCTGAGATTGATTCAGCAAACCCCAGATTAACGTCATTCAGCGTAACTGTCTCCTGTTGATGGCTGCCTCTGCGAGCTAGAGAAACCTCATCCCACCTTGCACTAAGTCATTCATCTGTTTAATCCTTATGGTTTGCTCTTGGTTTGGTTTTGTAACAGGTTCATTTCCTAGAAAAGGCTCAGAAAAGGAGAGGGTCTCTGTGCGGTCTGGTCTGCTCCTGACCTTGCACGGAACTGTACCCAGAAATTCAGGTGGCCTAAATTCATCTTTAAGTGCCTACATTCATCTTCAGGTGCCTAAATGAACAGCCTGAACATAATGTTGTGAAAAGTGAAAGGCAGGAGGTAGTCTGTTTTCTGGAAGGTCCCGAAGCAGGGATGAAGGCTGTGCTCCACCCTCACCTTTTCCCAGGTATTTGCCTAGCAGGCACGGACACGTAATGCTGCCTGCTCTGTGACTGCCAGAGAAAAGGAGATTGTGCTTCTTGTGCAGACTGGAAATCTTTACCTTAGCCTCTTGCTAATATAGAAACAAAAACTTTCTGTAGAAAAAAAATTATATCTGAATAAATAAAATACAATGTAAGTATAAACTCAAACCTGTTTATTCTAAAGGGGTAGATGAGCGGGAAATTCCAAATCCAATCCCATGAGTAAATATTTGAATTGGGAAGGGCTTTTCTTACATGGGAGAATTTCCTGCTGCTCGTTTTTTGAATCCTGGCCTAGATGTGCACAGGTGACTTCAGGGTTCTGCTCTGCGGGTCCGGGCTGCAGACTGGGAAGTAGCTGGGCCAGCAGATCTTGGCTGTCGCCTGTTTCTCAAGATGCCAGCAGTGAACAAAGCAGACCCTCTGAGTTTGCTCACAAGATCAAACTGCAGTAAATGTTTAACTTGAGTCTTTGGAGTCTAGGGCTTGTACCTTTCTTTATTATTAACCCAGCCCCTGTTTTTCTTGACAGTTGCAGAGCTGCTGGCACACAAGAAACAAAGGACCCTTGAAAGAACTTCCTCATGGAGGCATGAGCAAAGGTAAAGGACCTTTTGTGTCGTTTCCATCCCTGTCCATGGGAAAGCGGTTGCATGTTTTTGTGTTGTATGTTTCTGTTAGGGCAGAACAACCTGTCAATAGCAAGCATTGTTTAATTGTATCTTTTAAAAACTAATCCGCTAGATGGATCAGGTTAATTTCATCCTAATTGGACACAAACTGAAAACAGTATCTATTTGGATAGTGTAAGTGCATATGGTTAATTTCTTTAGACACTTGCATACTGACCAGTATGTGCACACTGCTCTCCATTGCTTTTTTCTTCACACCAGTAGCTTTATGTTTGTAACTGCTGTTTTCTTCTTAATTGTTTTCTGTAACCTTCTGAGAAGGTCTGTCTCTTCTCCCCGTGGAGAGGCGTGACTGTACTATGAAGATCTGAGTTTACATCAGTCTTTTCACTAAGCCCTCGCTAACAAGCTGTACCCTTTGTTCTGCATCCATCCTGAACCCTTGATTTTTGTCTCTGCTCTTGGCTAAGCTGTGAATTCTAGAAGAAGGCTCCCTGGTGAGGCAGGCACCCGCCAGCACCGTACAGAACTGACTGGGACACTTGTCTCACAATTGCTCTGGTTACTATCTCAATATGGTGTCAATACTTGTTTTAAAATAATGTTAAATGTCTGTGGATGCTACGTGCTGGCTCAAAATTGGTTTGCAGGGGGAAGATTTCACTTGTCCAAATATTTTTTTTTTTAATTTGCTGTGACATGAATTTACATGGAAAATGATATCATTGAACTTTAGCCCAAGGAACACGGGGAAGGAAATTTGAATGAAGATCAGGAGTGGCAATTAAAACAGGCACATAAAGACATTCAAAAGGGAACAGTTCATTGTGATGTATAATTACATGTTAGATAAATACTACACATTCTTAGTAACATTTTAATAGAAACAGGTTTTACAAACTTGAGGAAAAGGAGCACCAAATTGTTCCTGTTTCCAGCTGCTCAGAATACCCTTTGCTTCTGGAGTCAGTGCTGTCAGTCGGGTGTGATCTCCATCTGAGCAGAGAGCAGCTCAGTCCCAGTGCATTCTTTTAGAGACCCAGGTGCCATCTCCTCTCTGTACTTCTGCCTGTCTCTGCCTTGTGGGGATGAGCCTGCCCCGAACTATTGAGTGGCACTGGAGAGGAGTTCTAAAGGCACAGCAGCTACACTGCCTGCTCTTTGATTTATATTGCAGCAGCATTTGCAGCACGGTATGTGCTACCCTCAGAGTAAACCAGTTCTTTTACATTATCTTTGAGCTATACTGGCAGTCTAAGTGTTTGGCCTGTAAATACTTGGGCATCTGTGAGCAAAGTTTTGCAGGCACATAATGTAATGTGAAAGTGGCATGATCACTGAGCGCTGTGAGGACATAGTTCCTGTAAAGGATCTCTAAGTAGCTGTTTGGGAGTGGTTTACACATCCCTGATTCTTGTGAGCCTGTTAGATCAGGGGAAAGACTCTGCTGTGCCCTGTTTTGATCAGATACAGCTGTTTGTTTAGCCCTAAAGATCATTGGCACCATAAGCAGGGGATGATGCTGGGGTGATAATGTGACTAACAGATACTTCTGAAACATCTACCACATATAAGGGGATTCTGTCACTTTCCTCCCACTGAAATGAGCGAGAGGGTTGGTGGAATAAGTTAGTGTGCATCGGAAGGATGTCAGAATACAGGCCCAAGTGACTATGGAAATCCGGATCCAAGACAGAAGAAGCGACTGAGGAGCTGCGTGAATTTCACGAGTCTGTGAAGTAAGTGGGAAGTCAGCTGTGGAGCTTTGAACCTGCTTTGACAATGGCCAGTTCCAGGTTGTGGTAGTTGCTCAAAGATTAAGAGATAAACAAGCCAAAAACCCACACCAACACACAAACCCTGTGTCTAAAAGAATTGGCGAGTTGAGAAAGAGCCTTGTGTCTGTTCAAAGGTGACCCAGGTCAGCAGAGGATGCATTTGCCACCTTCTCTTTTTTTTTTTGTCAAGAGATTAATGTTTGTTAAGGGTCTGTGGGTTTCTCCATTTCCTGGGCATTCATTTTTTTTCCAATCTGGCAATTCTACAAAGCCTACGTTGGACTTTAAACGTATTTGCCTAGCTTGTTCTGGGTGCTGCGAAGTGCAAATAAAGACTCTGGCATCAAAAGGGGATGGAGTGCTTTGAAGATGAAGGGCTTGACAAGGAGCCAAGGAGCCAATGGACCAGCGAGAACTGGAATTCTCACAGGCCTTGCAGGACACTCTGCCTGTTGGTGAAAGCAAACGTTCTGGTGATCCTGAAGGACGGGACTCGGAGGATTCCACCTCAGGCTGGAGAGCCATAGGAACGGGAAGCAGAAAAGCATCATTTTGCAGCAGCGCTGCCCCACCCAGGCCCAATGGCATTCTTCTGACCATAAAGAGTCCAGGCTTTTCTGGAGGAAAACAGTGCAAAGCAGTCACTGCTTTTTTTGTGCCTCCCTCCAAAGTGTGTCTCGTCTCCCACAGGACTCCCCTGCCCAAGCCTCAGCTGGCTGGCGGCAACGCGCGGGGTCGAGCGCTAAATGCAGAGATCGCAGAGCTAACAATGGCACTATCCCGTGGTGTGATCAGGGGTTCTTTTTCAGAATCTAATGATGTTAAAATAAATGGAATTATGTTGCTTTTCAGTTTTTTTTCAGTCAGTAAATTCCGAAAGAGGATTTGCCCCGTTTCTACAATGTGCTTAAGGACTTACAGGGCACGATCAAATACAGATTTATTAGTGGCATGAGGGGTTGGCATACGGCATTCCCTGCTTTAAGCTGCTCAATGCCTTTTCATTCTGGGCAAGGAGGATTTTTTTTTTCATCTTAATCAGTATTTGTGAGACCATATGTGGCCTTGCATTTGTGTTTTTTTCATTGCACAGAAAAAGTGAGGAGGGCTCTTTACTACGAACAGCAGGGAGAAGCGGTGTTATGGATAGGACCTGGAGAAGCTGAACTGGAGAAAATCGCACACAAATGTGTCTCGGGGAAGGTTTTTCCTTCTTCTTCCTTCCACTGACTTCAGTGGATGCCAGATCGAATCACAGTGTCTCTCTAACTCTCCCCCTCTGCTGGCAATTCGGTTCTTGCCGTGCTGCCGGAGCTGCGCAGGATCGCCGAGCTCTGCAAAGGGACCCTGTAAGAACTCGTGTAGTGGCGTTGGAGTCCAGGGGTGAAACACCTCAGAAAACTCTGAGGAGGTGGAAAGCAGGAAAAGAAATAAAAGCTGGGGAAGGACAGGGAGACTCTGCAATCTGAACCGTATCTCTTTGCTTTTCTATAGCGACTGGAAATGGGCAGAGGCTGAGGTGGGTAACGCCCGGTCAGAGATAGTGCTTCTGGGTCAAACACAAGGAGCAAGCGTTCGGTGAGGGCACCTTAGGCTTGTACCACACTTCATTTGATAACCCAAATCAAATTCCACCACAAAGCCAACAAAGCATTGTATTATCCTTATAGCTTGAAGCACAAAATGAACCAGGGACTGCAGATAAGGTTCTTTCACGGGCTTTGGAAGGCCACTGCGACCCGGGGAGCACGCAGCAGTGGCACAGTCCATGCTCTGCAGCGTCGTGCGGTGCACAGCTTCACCCTGATGCTTTTCAACCTGCAGGATGGTTTTACCCGAAGCATGTGGTTTGTGGGTGTACCTGGTGTGCCAGTGGGTTTTCTGACAAGCATGTTTCCCTGCTCCTGTTTCGCAGCCCTTCTTGATGCAGACTGGTTGGTTGGGTTGGGTTTTTTTTTTCAATCCTTAATCTGCCCTGCACAATTCTTTGCTTTGTTCAGCACAAAGGCATGAAAGTTGCCAAATGTAAATGACAAACTGTATTGGAGGAAGAGAAATCCGGTCCTCTAAGTAAACTTTTCCACCAGTGTTTAGAAATTTCCTCTCTCAATAGAAGCAGAAGCATTTCTTTTCAATGTTTCTTCTGGCCAGCTATGAGTATGTTTTAAATATATAACACAGAAAGCTGGGATACTGCCGAGGTCCTGGTTGTGAACAGAAAGGTGAATTTCTCTGTCTTTGATGGAAAAATTCTCGCCTGAAAATAAGCCCACCAAATATTTTTGGTGTCATTGGAGGCTATTAAATTCTCAGGTATTTGCTCAATTCTAAAGCTGTTTCCTCCCTCCAGACCCAACCTCAAGCAATGAACCGAGTTTATGGAGTTTGTTGGCAGATTATTTTGCAAGGCTGGAGTGTGAAACAGTTTCAGCCGAAAAAGAAATGACCAACGTTCAAGAGGATGGTGGGGATGTATGTCTTAGACCAATGAAGTTCTGACCTTCATTAGCCCAAGTGATGGTTTGATCTAAATGGCTGGAACAGATCCGCAGGTTGCATGGTTGATGAGTCTCCTGCTGCCATGAGCCTGTGGACGTGAAAATGCATTGAGAAGTGGAAAAAGCACAATTAATGTTTCACTGCAAATAGTTCTTAGATAATCTTTTCTGATAACTGGGGAAAACCCCCACCATTGCTTTTAATGCTCATGAAAGGTCTTGGCAAGACAACGATCAGAAGAAGGATTTGCTGGTTTTGGACTGTGGCGCACTTTGAAAATTCAGGCATTTC
>VZTM01000457.1:648725-677763 GCA_013400555.1 Jacana jacana | reverse complement strand
AATTCAGGCTTTTCACCTTGTTTTTGGTTCCTACCTAAAATTCAGAAAATCCTCTTAGGTTAATTTTTTTTCCAGTAAAAAAAAAAAAAAAAGAAAATCATATGAAACCTAAACCGACAGAAGGGTAGTTCCTTCTTCTCTTTCCCCTCCACCACGGAAGAACGAGCTAATCCCGCTCGGGGTGAGCGGCGCCCGGCGGCTCCCGCCTTCAGCTGGAAGGCTTGAGATTTTCGGGCTGGTAACTGACACCGTGCCGGAGGCCGGGAAGCGCCCTTCCCGGTGCTTTCCCATCCCTCTGCCTCAAGGTTTCTCCGCTCCTCCCGGTTGGAGGGAGACACCCCCCCGCCCTCTCTCCTCCGCCCCCGCCGCCGCGGGGTGCCGNATGCTTGGTAACCCTTTCAGTGAAGACGTTTTTCCTAACATCCAACTTAAATCTCCCCTTCGGGCTGTTTCCTCTGATCCTGTCACCGAGAGACTGACCGCCACCTCGCTACGACCTCATTTCAGGTGGTTGTAGAGGTCTCCCGTCAGCCTTCTTTTCTCCAGGCTAAACAACCCCAGCTCCCTCAGTTGCTCTTCATAAGACTTGTGCTCTAGAGTCTTTGCCAGCTGTGTTGCTCTTCTTTGGACATGCTCCAGCACCTCAGTGTCTATGGATGACGTCCACTCCGCCCTGTGGAAGTTAATTCTTTCTCCCCAGTAACTGTTACTGAGATTTGAAATGTTACAGTAGTACTTAATGTTCCCAGTAATGGTCTGTTGCGCTGCTTTACCAACACAGAGCAAAGAACTGGTCTCCGGCCTGAATTGCCTACAGCTTAATTGGGTATGACACACATTACTTCTTGTGCTAAACTGCTGCAGGGGGATGTTGTGTGTTGTTAAACAGCTGCTGGATTCTGCCCGAGAGGGAAATCTATTTATGGGTTGTATTTCGGGTTGTAAAGTTTGCAACTCTGCTTAGGAAGCAGCAAAGCTGTAGAACGGTGCTGAATTATTAAGAATGTTCAGTCACACAGAACAATAACCATAAAACAAGGGGTCAGACACCGCCTGGCCCCATGTGAGTAGTGTACAGGGACAGAAAGCACAGGTCATCCTGAGTGCAAGGGCTACTGCTGAGTAGCAATATCTAAGCGGTCAGAGACCATTAACAATTACCCTCTGGCCTGTGGAACTGGCTGGATCCAGATAGCTCAAAAGTAACGTAACCCCACCAGAGAGACTGTACTTAAGCAATGGTAAGTTCTGGAGGAGATTTCCTGACTCACTAAGGAATCTGGAACCTGGAACTACAAATGTTAGAGAAAATTAGGACTTTTTATTATTTAAGTACTTTGGAAAAAACCCAACTTCCTGTTTCTCAGTAGCATCTTAAGACCAAGGGGTTATCTATGCAGTTTGCAAGGGCTAGACTATTTCTATTTATCAAGTATCCCATTTGAATTTTGCTACCAAGAACTGAATATTTAGGATTTCCATGGCAACATATTTCTGAACCCATATTACAGTCAGACTGACGCGTGTCAACTGATACAGGGGTGCAGGAGGCAGCGGCTGAATTTATTCAAGCAATCACATTCTCTTTGCCAAGGTTAATGCACATGAATATGGAGTTAGCAAACTGAATTGACAGGGATTCCATCTCAATGAACATGTATAATGTTCCAGCCCAGGAGAGTAGCATTTAATTGATGAGTGGGATTATATTTACATAGCAATTATAGCCAAGTCAAGGTTGGCTTTATGTGAAAGACTATTGGCTGTAATATCTTGCTGCTTGGTTGTCCAGGAAAGTTGCTCCTTTATGGGCAAGAAAAAAAACCCCAAGCCCAACCAGAACAGATGCACTCAGCTTTTACATGTGCTTCTTTTCGTACTCTGCAAATACTCACTTCATGAAGCCAACTCAGAGTCACACTGTGGTTGCCTTAGATACATACATTAATTTACTCCATTAGAACTTCAATGCTGATTGTTTAACTGCACAAGTATTAATAGTTATTCACTGCTATCCTCAGATGGCTGTTCGGTGGCTAATGTAAAATGAATAAGGGCTCATTCTAAATCCCATATAAGTCAATGGGCATCTTTCTCCTCATTTCATTCAGAGCTGGAATTAGCTATCCCCGTTGCAGTGCCCCCAAATATTAATTTTTTGTCCTCAGGGCACCTTTGCAAGGTAAGGTAATGCCACTGACTCAGTTTCACAGATGGGAAGCTGGGGCCAGAAAGGTTACCTCAGCATCATCCGGCAAACACACAAAGGTCCTGGCCCTCATCATCCCATTGATCTATGGATTTCTTTCCATGGGTGGTGGGATGTGGAGGGAGGAAAGGTGCATGCCTGAGTTTTGCTCCAACATGGAGTTGGATTCAGGGGCAAGGAAGCAGCTGGACCTCGAAGCTGGGAGACAGTTTCACATCTTGGAGTTGTGTGTAGTCAGAGAGACCAACAGCTGGGTTCAGATGTCTTTTTATGGAGCCTAGCATGGAGTGAAGTTCTTCTGGTGGTTCTGGAAACCAGAGGGTGGTGAGGAGCTCAAACCATCTATTATCTATGGCATGGCAAGGAGAATGATGCATGGATTGAGTGATGTGTGTCCGTGTGCCTCTGGACACTGAGAAGAGGGAAGGGCTGTACTCGGAAGCCAAACAACAAATGCCATACTCATCTGTCTTCACTGACTCAGAGAGGGAGCCAGGTCCTGTCATCCCTGAATTCCCACATGGTCAGAAGTTACCGTCCTTCCACAGGAAGGACCATCTTTGTTCCTGTACTGGAGGATATCCCTAAGTGGCTCACCTAAGGGTATACAGTGCTAGAGACAGGGAAGGAAGCTTAGATCTCTTGAGTCTTTTACCACAAAATGGGTTTTCTTCTCTTAATCTAAGCTTTCACTGCTCTTGGTCTTATTGCCATCGGAATTGTCTCCATAGCTGGTATTGGACTTGCCTTCTTGACATCATTATTAAAGCATATAATAGATAGCTGAACTGCTCTGATATTTATCTTTAGGTCAACAGCTATTGAGACTCCAGAGGCTAATTAGAAAAAAACCCCACAGACTCTTTATTAGTAGAACTGAATTTAACTGTATTTAAACTTCATTAAGGAAGAAAAAAAATGACCTTTCTTAATGCACTCTTTCTTTATAAAGTATGAAATAAGGATATTAGATTAGTTTGATCCTGGTTCTTATTATGCACACACAGTAGATGAGAATGCAAATATTCCCTCATTCAGTTATATGCTCTTGGATGTCAAATCAAAGACCAGGTGCTCCACAAGCCCATTTCCTTTCTTCAGTGTTTTATGTTTCCTAGCCCCGTAATTCCCCCCAGGAAACCAGAAGAAATCTTAATTTCTTACCTCCCTCCCCCCCATTAAAGTAACAGCTCTGGTCATTTAAACAATCAAGCACATGTTCTTACACTGTCTGCACCTCATGCTATCCATAAATGGTGATGTGGTAAGAAAAACCATGGAGGAAAGGAAAGGAAATGACATTAACCTTTTCCATCTGATAAATAAGGGCTCTATTCAGCTGCAATAATCCACATCCTTCCCTAGAGATCCAGTTAATGTAATACCTAAGGGCTCAGTTCATTTAAAATTATTTCCACACTGGCCAGCTGATTTCTTGGTGAATTATTCAGTCCCCAGACTGAAATACCCTCCCTGTGCAATAGCACATGTAGAGGGGCTAGAGCCCTTCTGTATCTCCCAATAGCCTGAATGTCCTCTCAGAGCTGCCAGAGGGTCTGTGACACCCACGGGGTTTATTTGTGCCTTTTAAGTTAACAGGAACTTTTGTCCTGCTTTTCATGGGCCCACCAATCTGTAATCATGGAAGATAGCTTACCTTGTCCCATTTGTGTCTCTTCTTTGCAGGGGGCTTCTCACTCCCCTATCAAACCTAAAGCACCTGCAGTTTATAGGTAGTAAAAAGGGAGCTTGAACTGTAAATGGGTGGAAATTTAGAGCAAGAATCTCAGGCAGTTCTAAAAAGGCAGCCTGGATTGTGTAGGGTGTTTCTGGGGTTTGAGGCAATGGATGTGGGTCAGTGACCGCTACCAGGGTGCTGGAGTGATCCACACTCCCAAAAGCTAAAAGATGGGAATTTACATGTTTGTTGGTTTTTTTTTCCCCCCTTTCCCACTTTGCAATAGATAGATGGCCCCAGCCTGGTTGGTATCTGCTCAGATATACCTGCCCTTGCAAAGACAAGGGACTGTTAGATGCACTGGGAGATGTTTTCAAAGCAGGAGGGGGAGCAGGACATAGAGAATCCAATTGCAGATCAATGGGAAACACTCGTCTAACGTCGGTAGCAACACATGGAAATCCCAGATTATATTAGTTGTATTGATCCATAGTCTATTGAAAACCATGGGAATCTTGTCATTGGCATCAAGGCATTTTGGATTAAGTTCCTACATTATGAGGCATGTTCCTTCCTCTGTTTTTTCTTAAAGGGAGTGTAACTAATTGGGTATAATAAACCAGGGTTGTATGCAATTTTGCAACCTTTTTGATGCTGTAATAGCTGTGCTCTGCTCTGAGGGTTCGTTATTAGACGATCTTGAAACTTGCTAGTTGAACAGGAAAAACAAGAAATCTGACCTCACTGTAGTGCTTAATTGAAGTGCACTTACTGACTGATTTTAAACTCTTGTAGCAGTTCTGTTTGCTCAGAACTTTGGGCCTGCTCTTGGCTTGTATGGACCCTTAGCTGCTGGGGTGGACACAGCCTCACCACACAAACGGCACGCTCCAGGCTTGCATCAGAGGCTTGGACTGGGACTGAGCAGGAAGCTATAGCTGGAGACTGGTCCATCCTTCCTTGTTGCAACGTGGCTCAGCTTCTCTCCTCCTCCAGGAGTCCACAGGCTGGCCAGCTCTGGTGGGGCCAAGATACCAGAGGTAAAGCAGGAGTGCTGTACTGGGCATGGTTTAGTTCCTGGCTCTTTGGTGTTGGGTCAGTAGAGAGAGTAAACCCCTTTGGATCTACCCTGACTCCTTAAGGATTCTGCAAGGTGCAAATCTTTGGAAGGATCTGGATCTCCAGCCTCCTCATGCTGAGAAGGGAGGACCGAGAAGACTGTTATGTATCAGTGCCACAGCAAGGTTCAGGTGGATCTCTCTGCTAGTAAAGCTACCTTTGATACTGTAATACTGAGACTGGCACACACTTACTGCTAGTACATTCTCATCCCCATCCCGTCTGTATTAGAAATGAAGGCAGAAACACGCTGTAACCTTAAGAACAGTTTCTCACTTCACAGAGGCCTCTCAGCAGGCACTGGTGCATCCAGCCATGATTCATTATCGCCGAACTTTGGTGCCTGCCTTGACCAGTTTTCTCTGGATTCTGTTAACTTCTTCCACTGGTGGGAACGATTTCTGAGCGTTTGTGTTATCTCACTGGAAATCTTAAGTAGGGAGCTGAGCATGATTGAGAGCAGTAGCTGGGTAGGAGAGACAGAAAGCAAATGCATTCCCAGGAGACCAGGGAGGAGTAGAAGTTGGTCCTGGAGCAGAAGGACATGACCCTCCCCTGGTATAAGAGAAAAAGCTGGAGCAGGAGGTGGAACTGGCCATTATTGTACACGCTGTCATACTGACTTTGTGTGATACCCATTGAATTCACCACAGTGTTAAATTGAATTGGCTGGGCTTTTTGCAGAGTGTTGCTTATCAGCGGACTGAGTGCTGTCACACCAGCTGCAGCAACACAGGTAAATGAAGTCTGTGAAACTTCATTGTTATAAACCAGCTGCAAATCTAACCCAGAGGAGATAGGGATTCTATTCAAGGAGTCTGTGATGCAAATTTATGCAGATGACTGTCATTACTTTACTGTATGTTTGCTTGAAACAGCGGGGTAAGGGAGAGCCAGCTACTCTGCAGAGAACAGGCCATAAAAATTGCAGATTTGTGCCCCAACTGCCGTCTGAAGAGAAGTATTAGAGCACAAAAGAGACTTGCCTCTCAATTCTTTGGATAGACTGCAGGAAAGAAGGAGTGTCGAAGCTATTTCATCACCAGCCACCAACCTGGCTCTTCTTTCTTGGCATTTGATGACAAATACTGTGCCCATGAGTCCCCAGCAGTGAAGCTCGGTGGGTGGAGGCAGGAGCAGCAGCAGTGCAGGGGAGCAGGAGCAGGCGGAGTTCATTTGTCACAGCCCTAATTGGGAGACCCTATTGAGGGGCTCGGGGTACGACCACTCTCTGCACCCTGTGTGTAACTCTCTCTAATGGGCTGAGCTGGAAAACTTTGTAGTAGCAGGAGTTTCCAGGAACATACTTTGTCTAGGTGAGCCAGAATGCCTGGGAGGGCCTGTGGAAGCCCAGAGCTGACAGCACTGCTCAGTACTGCATACACCTCTTTTTGCACTGACCTTATTTTTGTGCCCGTTGTGGCTAAGGAGCTCTCCCAGCTCTGGGATCACTGTCACATTTCAGGTGGCAGTGACAAAAGGTGAGCTGGTCTCTGTGCAGCCAACTCAGAGGATGGAGTAGAGCAGGAGTTTAAAATAACCTGCTTTCTGCTGCGAGTGCAGGCAGGTTAGCAGCAGCAGAGGGTTCTGGGGGGGGAAATAAGGACTTCAGACATCTACTGGTGACTTTTATATACATAGTGGTGGTGGGATGCAGGGATAAAATCCAAGGCCCAAAGGTGTCTGTGCTGCATGCAAAAAGCCCTTTTCACTTTTACAAAAATCCCCCTGCCAAGGCTGCCTTAAAGGGGCTATAATTGTCTGTTGGATCAGTTATCAGAGAAATGGGAAAGGTTTGGGGTCAAATTAGTTCCTGGTGTAAATCCTCTGGTTGCTTCATACTTACTGCAGAGTAGACCTTGAGCCTGTCTGAGAAAAAAAATGGGAAAACTGCTGGGCTCCCAAATGTAGCATATTTCTCGTCAGTTCTAATGTGCTGAAAGGATGGGATTTTCTGTGAACTTTTCCCAAACACTCTTGCATTTTTTTCTCTCTTTGAGAGGGGGAGGAGTTGTGCCTAAAAAAACAAACCCAACCTGTCGTTCTCAACTCTGCCAACCTGTCAGTCCAGCCATGCAAGAGAGAGGGAGAGAGACAGAGAAAAAGAAAGGAGGGAGTGAAGCAGAGATTCTTTCAGACCTCAGCAGACATTAAGGTAAAAGCCCATTTCTCACTTCCTTAATGATGTTTGTCTCTGTGTGTACGTGTAAACAGAAATTCTGTTACCTTAGAGAGTTTTAAACTAAGGAAACAACCTGTGTGGGAATAAACTGTTTGTCTTGTTCAACTGGAAGCGTGTTTTGCATGTAACCTGGCAGCTTGTTAGTTGTTTGGAAACACAGTTTCTCTCTCTGAAATTGAGAAGGAGAGTTTGTCTTCATTTGAATACTGAAAAGAGGCAGAGCTTTAGTGCTTGTGTGAGTACATGTTTGGGAAGCATATTAAGCTGTGTAATTTCAGGGCTGAAGCCAGCCTCTAATTACTGAAGATCAGGATAAGAACTTGTTAGAGGAGGGAAATTCTTCCAAAGCTGCCTATTGCAGAGCTCTTACACCTTCTCCTGGAGCATTTGGTCTGAGCCACTGGTGGAGACAGGATACGAGACCAGACAGACTGTGGGTCTGATCCAGTTTGGCAGTTCCTCCGTTCCTCTGTTCCTGTCTGTCCATTTCTGGTGGGGTTTATCCAACTTGTCATTACCAGGGGAGGAACAAAGCTAAGGTGTAGCAAAACTGCCCACATGAATTCTTGAGTCAGGAGGGCAGACCAGCAGAGGCACTTTCAGCTCATACCAGAGGAAATTGAAGGTTACAGACTGTGAGAAATGTTGGCTGAAATGGGTGTGAGTCAGAAGAATCGCTCTGCCCCAGAGCTTGTCTTAAGAGTCTCATCTGGGCAACCAGGTTTTGGAATGATTGTGGTAGAGGGGGTCTAGTACTGAAGGCCCGAAATACAAGAATAGAGACAGTTTTGTTAGATCTGGATGTCTGTGTGTGAGGACCTGTGTGAATTTGTACTTGTGCACAAATGTCTATGTGTAAGGAGTCTGCTCAGAGCTTCTGACTCCTCATGTGCCATGAAAATCCACCAGTAAAGCACAGAAAGGAAGAATTATGTTCATCCACCTTAGGGGTTACCCCTATTTCTATAGTTCTAAGTCCTGAAGAAACATTTTAACCTGTACTGCAAACTCTGTAATGTCTTTCTAAGTAGGCCGAGGCTCTGGGAAGGTCACGTAGAAGGCAAACTGGTGGACAGGATTTCCTTTCCTTGCTGTGTATTTAGGGGTTTCACTCCTATGCCAAGGTGTGCCTGTTGAAGATAACCTGTCAAATACTACTGACCTGACGGAGGGAACAGGATAAAAGGTGACAAAGACAGTGCAGTCGTGTTGCTCACTGCATGGGTTGCAATGCCCTTGCCAGAGGTTTGGCTACATAGTACCAGCTTCTGCATCTTCCTTCAAATCCTTCCTCCTGTGCTGTAGTTTGGGATTGAAGCTCTCTTCCCGTGGCAGTGGCCACAGCAGAGCTGTGAGCCTGGGAAGAAGGCAGAGGTGCTGTGGAGTAGAGGGGTGGTGGGTGAGGTGCTCTGTGCCTTCATATCTAATAGCTTGCGACATCCTCCTGTTACATCACTTTCCTTTCTTCTTGGGAACTTTGTTGGTGTTTATTACCCCTGACTCATTCCCCATGGGGATGGTGATACTGAATGAGACTATAAGCTTTTAATACACAAAAGAAATTCTTTTATAGATAGTGGTTTTTGTAGTATTATTATAAGCTTTCCTGTCAGAATGGAGAGGGAAGTGCTTTTTTTCAAGTGACCATAGGAGATGGAGAAGAGGAAACAAATACTTCAGTTTTGATGGGGATAAACATTCCTCCTGCTAGTTACAGTAACAGAAATTAGTCACTAAGAAGGAAAGGAGGAAAATTCTTCAGCTTTCACGATCTGCAAAGACTTCATTAATGAGCCTCACAGCATCTTCTCTTCTCTTCTCTTCCTCTTCCTCTTCTCTTCTCTTCTCTTCTCACAAAGAAGGCTTGTTCTGCAATGCTGGCTGGCGTTTTTGAAATGGGGGCAAACATTCCGATGTGCTTTTGCAAGGGTGTGAATGTACTGATGTAACAGGATTGGTGCTGCTAAGTCAGCCAAGCTCCCCAGAGATCAGACAATTAATCTATGTACTGTCAAACCCAAGATTATAGTACATGCTGCTAAAGGGTTTAGCACCGCTTAGCAAACGCCAGTTGATCAATCAGAGTTAACCGGCTGCGAACGTGCTCAATGCCGGCAGGGTCCAGGCAATCCATACTTTAGACGGGGCTCATTAGTGTAACCGTAACAACTCAGCTCTGCAACGTCACAAATCCAACTCCAGTCCTTCCTGGGATTTCTGTATCTGTCACTCTGGAGGCAGAAAGAGCAGGGACTGCTGCAGCAGTCATTTGTTCAGGAAACTGTTTCTAAAGAAATGAACTTTGGCAAAGGAAGCGCTACCAGACAAAAAGGTTGAACTCTGAGAAAGCTTTCAGCCAGGAGAGGTTCTGAATAGCTCTTGGAAGGATCAGCTGGAAAACACTTCATGCTGAGGAAGTTTCTACCTTTCTACAGGACTCTGCTCATTGACCTCACTCGGTATTCGCTGGCACGACAAAGGTTTTCTGGATTGGCTGATACCTTGCCCGTCTTCATTTATTAGTTAACTTTCTCGCCCAGTATTCTCACCATCAACTTTTGGTGACAGAATATCTGTTTCCAGTAACCTGTTGTGCAGTTAAAATACCATATGATAAATACAAACGAACCAGTCAAACAAAAACAACCTCAGATTTCTGTTTGCTTTTTAAATGGGGATAAGAGCTTGATTTGATTCTTCATCTTTTCATCTAGGATGGTAAAAGCAGACTAGTTGTCCGTCCTGTCTGGCAGGAAGCAGTGCTGTAACCCAAGAAGCCATTGTGTTGCTTTTCACAAGGAACTGTGCAGTTTTTGCAGTTTGCAGTCACGGTAGTAGCACCGGCTCCTCTTTTTAAAGCAGTTAAATTTGGGTTTTGAGGGTGCAGACAGGGCAGGCTGTGCTTCAGCTGCTCCAGTGTTATTTGTGGTGGCACGTTGGATTGGAGGATTGGAAGCGTGGAGGGTGTTTCAGCCCTTGATTTCCTGTCAAAGGATTCAGCTGAGGAAGCATTGAATTTTTGGTTTCTCCTTGCTGTCAACGTGGTAGGAGATAGTCGGTCAGTACCAGCCTGAGAACTGACATTTGATAAAAATCAACACTCTGGGAAACAAACCGAATAGAGGCAATTTCGGTAAACAACCATTTTCCAGACAAGTTTTCCTGAGTCCCGAAGGAAAACCAGGACAGAGTCACTGGGTGGTGTGAAATGAAGACTAATCTGGATAAAAGAGTACAACTAGCTGGAAATTTCCCATGTGTAACAACCAGAGGCATCTCCATTCCCGAGCCAACTTCCAGCACAAAGGATCTCCAGTTCTTTTTAAAATGTTCTCCCTCAAATGGTTTTCAATTTGGCACCTAATTTTGTAGACGTCAATGTCAAGGCCTTGCCTCTGTGTAGAGGTACCAGCATCACCTCGGTGTTTCTTTGCACACCCGCATCCTGGCAGTGGTCAGACTGGGATGGACTTTACCGACCCGATTTCTGACACGGCCAGATGGTCCATGTTGGTCTCCAGGAGAAGCTGATCTTTAGCAGCTGTGGGAGAACACACTTGTTTTCTAGCTGGCATTCTCCCACTCACAGATAGCTCAAATGAAGATGAATCTGAACAACTGGGATATTCACTTAGTACATATAAAAGCAGATGCCATAAAACACAGCCTGCTTTCCACCAGGAGTTCCAGTGGGGAAATTCAAGCATTTCTATTCCCATTCACAAGCCTTAACCAGCTGCTTGACTATTAATGAGTGAGACCTCTTTCCAGGAGTGGCCTGTGTTTAGAGTTCTAGTGCATTTTTGCTTTGGGTAGACTGAGAACAGGACTATTTTCATGGCATTTTGTCGCTGCAGCAAACCATCCCCAAAGGAGTGAAGCGATTGGTGTCTCATGCAAAAAAACCCGGGAACCCTCCAATAAATTCTCTAGGTCTCTGTTAGTCGGGTCTCAGGAAGATTTGATTTTGACTTTTTCAATGGGAATAGGTAATTAGTGCTTTGCTTTATCTGCAGGATTCTGTTCAAATTGAGTGACGGGATTGGTGCGGCAGAGTTTTGGATTGAGGTGCAGTTTCCCTGGTAACAATCGAGAGTGAAATCAGAACCTTTTGAACAGCCAGTGGAATGTGGTTCTACTTGGATGACAATAGGTCAAAGCATTTTAATGGGTAAAAACCTACTCCAGTACAATAGGATTTATTGCCACTGTGTCATCAGATTGACACTGTTCCTGCACATTCTTTAGCTTGTGACAGACTTCAACTGAAATCTGTTCAGTGGAAAAACTTGTAAAATGCCATTAATCATTTTGTTTTCCAAATCAACCAATGAGTCTGTGTGTCTCGGGGGGTTAGAAAGAATATCTTCCAAGTGAGTGAAATTCAACCTTCCTGCACACAGCCCGAACGAGCGGCTCTTCTGGACACAATCAATGGTTCTAGGAACTGAAGGCTCCTTTCTGCAGGGTGCTGAGTGCTCTGGTCCAAGTCTATTGGAGAACTTCCGCACTTGCTTAATTTTACACTAAGAAAATAGTTTCCAGTGATTTCTAGGATGGTTATTCATGCTCTCAAACCTGATTGTATTTGCTGACAGACAGAACCTCGCAGGATTAAGTCCCAAACCAACAGTGGAAGAAAAGATTCCCTGTTTGGTATGGCAAGGGCACGGGGCAATATTTCATCCCTTCTGCTGACATTTGTCCAACTTCTGCAATAACGATCTTTTTATTCTGAGAGATCCCAGAGTGCTCTCTAAACTAACAAAATGCAGCCACAGCTTGGAGCAACAACGAAAGGAGCAGCAGAATATGTTGCTGTAGCTTTAAGGAAATATCAGGTTAGTGCCCAAGTCTGCCCCTCTACCCCGAAGCCAAAAGGATAAAAGGCTTGGTTTGGCATCCCTTGGGATGGCAGCAGGGGACCTCTGTCACACATAGACATCTAGAAGCGTTTGTTTTGGTGATAAGGCAGCTTAAATGTAGCATTCATTGTAGGTGGGTACCTCATTGACCCTTCTACCAATTTCCCTTTCAAACAGATGGGTGTCATTCTCATTCATTTTCCTTTAATATGAAAAGCAGATTCTCCTCCACCGTGGATCGGGTTCTGTGCACATCCTTGCATTGTTGATAGGAGGCTTTCACAACAATAAAACTTCCAAGCTAACAAGTATCCCTCTCTTTGGAATTATTAGGTAGTTACGAAGAACAATTGAGCCAGACAATGACACAACCTGTTTCTCGTCTTCCTCAATGGGAAATGGGCTTTGAGTTTTGCGAGGACGTTCATAAACAGCCAAGGGTGTGTAAGGCGAAGAATGACCTCAAAGCCGAGTTTTCCACGGGAGAACAAAGAGATCTCGAGTCCTGATTTGAAAAACACCCGAAGACCAAATCAATGGCATAATCTCATAATTATCAACACGCGTCATCACGTTGCTGGAACCCACTCGCCGCTTCTGCCTTTAAACACGAGTAAACACAAGCTCCTCTCCTGATTGCTAGGCAGCTGTCACGCTTCCTCAGTGATGTTTGTGCTGGCACTAGCTGGGAGATAACTTCATCCATCTAGCATGCGGATGGACTGGAGATCCCTCCTCGCTTCTTTCCGCGGGACGTTCTGTGACATTATTGCTTTCAGATTGCTGTCCCTCTCTTACGGCACTGCTGGCCTCCTTCCACAGCCTTTTCGCTTACTTTTTGCTCTCCTTAATCTGCACTTTCTCTCCTGAGCGCAGTCAGCGCTGCGCTTGCTCCCAGGCTGAGACACCCAAGTGGTGTGGCTTGCTTTTTTTCTGTGGGAAACGCCACTCTGTGTTTTTCACAGACTTATTCCCCGAAGACCTTTTCATCGTGAAGTGAACACAGCTTAGCACTATACAAGATGTTCCTGAGGAGGAATGCCACCAATCCACGCTCATGTGATTTGGAGCTTGTCAGGCCTTGATAGCGATTTGAAGTTGAATTAATCACCTACGGATTTGTGTGCCTTTTGAGTGCCTCTGGCTTTGTGAAAAGGAGAAAGTGGTGCTTTTACTCGAATTTACTCAGTGAAAAACTGAATAAATAGGACGCAGGGAGAATATGGGATAAAGCATCTCCCGTTTAGGCTGGGTTTATCAATCCTGAATTTAATTTTAGGATTACCTCACCGCTGCATCTAACTCCTAACTCGTTTGGAGTAGATTGGGGGACAGTGAAAATAAATTTCAGACCAGAAACTGCAATTCTCTTTAGGCAGGCAGCTGCCTCTGGGGACAGCACCCCTGGAAAGCTGATGTGCAAGGAAGGAGGGAGACGTTCGTTTCATGGGTCCATAGCACCTGTGAGGAAAACCAGAAAAGCTGTGTCTCAGAAAAATCTTTGGGAATTGCTTTGGCAAGAAAATCAACTCTGCTGTACTTTAGATAGCTTTTTTTTTTTTGTGAGTGTTGACATTTGTAATATAACAGATTTTTATTTGATGCATTTTTGTTAACATCGTCTTGATAAGATCTGCTCACTTGCTCACAGTGTTTGCCTTTGAGAAGTAAAACAGGAAAAACACACGGCTGACTGAACAGGTTCCTGACAAACATCTTGAAATGAGCCAAACCTCCCAGAAGTAGCTCACTCAGTCACTGCTGCTGCTGCGGGAAAACCTTCAACACAAAGACGAGCCGAAGAGGGACGGGCTTCGGGCACCGAGGAGGCCATAGTCAGCCTCTGCTCAAATGACTGGAAGACAAAAGTCCTACTGAAAAAGCCCTAAATTAAATGTTAAAATTATTTTATTTTTTAAATAAGTGCTGTCACTTCTGGAAACGATTTTGTGTTTTTAACAGAAAATAATGTACTGGCTTTCCCTGAGACATCTGAGGGATTTGCTGATTTGTTATGATGGGACTGAGAAGCCAGTTTGTTGCATTCCTTGTAAAGCCTTCAACAAGCGTTTTACCTCTCTGGCTCTGGTCTCAGGAAGATTTGAAGCAGGTTCCCATTCATTCTTCTCGTGAGCTTATAGCTAAGCATATGCATGAAAGTTTTTCTTAGCCTTCAAACCACCGCCTTAGCATCAGGGTGTCACAGTTAATAGTGGTGCAAACATGGAAAAGGATCTTAAGCAGTAAGCACCAAAACTGTCTGCTACCCATGGTTTTGGATGGAGTGAAGAGGAGAAACGTTGGATACGGAGTCATAAATGATGACTAAACTCTGCCCCATTAAACACTGGATGTGGGCCATCATGAAAGAGTAGGCAGAAGAGACGAGCTTGAAGAGGAGATTCTGCTTTCCCTCGTATTTCTTAAAATCCTCATCACTGCGTCCAGAAACTGACTCAGGTGTCAGGAGTGAGCTGTGGGATAGCTCCAAGAGACCAAAAAGGAAGTTTTGCAACCCACACACTGAGGTAAAAGTAAAACTCTTACGTGTATGGTCCAAACACACACGCACACACATGATTTTCCAGTCCCACATTATTTTAATTATCTGACTTGCAAAACACCAACGTACTGTGAATTCGACCGCTGAACTTGGGAAGAGAGTGACAGTTGAAAACAAGGGTGGCCAACCTCATGCTGAGTGTAAGTTTTGAAAAAACAACTCCTGAGTTTCAGAGGAACCTGCCTTTCCAGGTCACACGCAGCCCTGCTGAGATGAGCCTCAGGAGGATGGACACACAGAGGTTCAGCCATCTGCTCTACAAGGTGTTGAAAGTCATCTCTGAAAGAAGCATCCCATTCCCAGATTTCATGCAGACCCCACTGGAGTTAAGTAACAATATGGAAAGTCAACGTTCTGCCAAAATCTGTGAACCAGAGAAAAAGAAGATTTAAAAAACCCCTTGTTCCTTAGAAAGTATTGCTGAAGTTCCAGCAAGCCGAGCCAATTCTGAGGAGCAGCGGTGGATACTGCCTGGGGTGTTACTGAGAAACCCAACAGCTACAGCTCATCCAAAAGAAGAAATCAAAGACAACCCCTTTGCTGACTTTGGTAGGATTTGGATCAGGCCTCTGATCTCTAAAACCATTTAATATATTTCACAGGCTTTTAAAAAGCAGTGACATATACAGCCTGACAAGCAGAAGTGTGTTTTGGTTTGGATGAAGAACCTGAAACTCGGGATGCCATGTAGGACTCTGGCCCTTGGCTGAGCAGCTCCAGCCACACGGTACCAGACTCCAGAGAAAAGCGTATTTAGGGATATCAGAGGGGAAGTTCTGCTGTATGAGAGTCCCGTGGAGCTGCTCAGAAAAGCATGGCCCTCAGAATGATTGATACATTGATTTCTTGAAGCACAGTATGTGGTTGCCTGGTTTATCCGATTGGATGTGTCAGTGTCAGCCACAGAATTTGCCGCTGCTTTTCCTAAAAAAAAGGGAGCGATACGTTGTTTGACTTGATTCTGAGCTAATACTTATCTCAGCCTCTTTGGGTTGGGAATCAGTCTGGAAAGCTGAGACAACTATAAATTGGTTTTTGGTGGTATTTCCTCAAAACTTAGGTCATAGTGGCTGTGATTCATTTTATCGACGTGTTTTTATTTTGGTTTTTTTTTCCCTTCTCCCATTTCATCAATGAATTCCTGCACAGTGGTATTTTCGCTGTCAGACACTACTTTAGTTTTGAAAATGTAAAGGTGTTGGTGACTTAATTGACATTTGAAGTGTTAGGTGGGATGAGAGAGCTTCTAGTGTTACAGTGGAATTCCTGCTGAGGTCAGGAGCCCCCAGGTGAGATCCGAAGAAGGTTGCAGTGTTCTTCTCGGCCACCGAGAGCCCTCAGCAGATAGTCACTGGTGTCAAGCTACAGCTTAGGGAACTTTCTACTGGGACTTGGGGACAAAAAAAGTACTCAGAGATCCTCATGGTTCTTACTCACATCTTCTCTCATGTGCTGAACAGAGCTCACCCGTGCTGATAACTTGGGATTCTGTTTTATCTGGTCTGCTCCTCAGATGAAATACAACAGCCAAGTGTCTGGTCCAAACTCCGTTGACACCAGCACAGGGCTTTCCATTGCCAAAGCTGCAGCCTTTTTGACTGGTGGAATGAAAGCTTGCACAGGCGATATGAAGGGTCCTCTGATGGTCACACAAGCTCTGGTTTAAAGCCTCATGACCTTTTCCTCTCTCAGGAAAGGAGCTGGGAACTCAAAGTACACGGGACAGCAGGAGCTGACTCCAGTGCCACCAGAAGTACAGCCCTGTATCTCCTTGGCTTTCTGGCCTACAGGCATATGTGAATAAAGAGCACAACTGGAAAGACAGTCACTCCGTGTTCTTGTGTCACAGTGCCCTTCCCTGGATATTTGGTTTACAATTTACTCCAGAAAACAGGAAAAAAAGGAGTACACTTTCTGCCTCAGGAAGCTGAACTGCACAATGTGACGTAAAGGAAATGGCCTCTGATACTAGAGCAGCCCTTCTGGAATACCAGCTCTTGCCCACCCCCCAAATCCTACATTATTAATAACCTGGGGTGTTTTGAGGAGAGTTATAACAGCACTGAATTGTGGCAAATAACAGAGCCCAGGGTGTTGGCTCCGTTAAACCAACGTGGTCAGCATTATCTAATCTGATTCTGTCATTGGTCATGACCTGCCACTCACCTATTGTTGAATACATTATTGGATTACATCATGTCTATTAAGAGCTGCAACAAACGGTTCTGCTGCTCCCTGCCAACAAGATTGGTGGAAAAGTTCCTCGAAGAATGTTTCTCTGCCTCTAGGCTGAATGTAATCTGTGAGGTTCAATGTGTGGAGAAATCCCACTGCTCACATCTGCACTACTATTGAAATCAACCTCCGCTGTGCGTCGGCACAGACATCAGGGTGTCAGGGGAGGAGGGAGGAGGAAATGCTAATTAGCACTAACACTTAGCTGGGATTGCCTCGCAGCCAGCTTGCAGCAAAGCCCGGGGGATCCTGCCTGCTGAAGCAAGGAACAGGTTGGCTACTGATTTCCAGAGGAGGAAGACTGGATATCATAGATATCTTTCCAGCTGTTCCATTCTGTGCCTCTGGTAGATTTTCAGGTTTAGGTTGTGTACCAGCTATTTCATTTCTAAGAAGAGATGCTACAGGGGCTTGTCCAGAAGAAGAGACTCTGGTTCTCTCAGCTCAATACCCAAGTGCAAATGGCTCAGAGATGGTGGGAAGAAAACCAGAAGGAGGAATTTTCAAGCTGGGGGAGAGGACAGTGGCCCTGCATGAATCCAGTGGCTCCATTGCAGGTGTGGGCTGCATTAGGTGCACGGCAGGGTCACCTTGCAGCAGTGGCTCAGGTGCTCCCAGGCTTTGTTTCTCTGCTGTGCTTGGGGGACATGGCTCAGCCCTAACACCACGGTGGGTGCCTGGGGCTGCCCCCGGGTGCCCACCCTCATCCACGCTTTGGGAGGATGATGTGGACATCGTGCTGTTGGGTGTTCGCTGTGTCCTGTCGCCCTGTACAGGAGCTGCCGAGAACTGAGGGTTAAAAAGAGGAAGCAAGTCCTCAGAATCAACAGTTTTAGGTTTCACCCCTGCCAAATTGTCTGAGACAAAGAATGGCAGCGAGGCCCGAAATCAAGAGTTTCAAGTTGCCAGCACTTTCCATTTCTCATGGAATTTCAGTGTTTCCACTGCTTGTTCCTGGCTAAAAGCATGCAGTGCATACAGTGCAAATAAATTAAAATAGACATTTTCAGCTCTCTGCAGACTTTGGGAACTGCTGTGAGTGGTAGCCAGGCGGCTGGTTCGCTTCTGCCCCGTCCTGTGGCTCCGAAATGGGCAACCAGCCTTCAGCAAGGGGCAACTTCCAGAGGCTGTCTTCTCAAACTTAAGAAGCCAAACGGCTTTCTTTTTCCTTTTTCTTTTTTTTTTCCTTCTTTTTTTTGTGTTTGTTTTGTTTTGTTTAAGGAGATCTGGTTTCACTTAGATGAATTAAATGTCAATATATCTGTTACTGTGAGTTGTTCCAGTGTAGATTACAGCACCGTTGCATGACTGTGAAATCTGTGCAGAGGTCTGCTGCTCTGTGCTGTTTATGTCTATCTTTTAAAATGTTTACTAAACAAACACATTTGTATTGATACTTCGGGTCTTGGCTCTGTCTGGAGGTATGAATGAGAAGTCTGAGATGGATATCCTTCTTCTCCAGCTCTGAGCTCAGGCTATTCAAAGTTTGCTTTTACTCCTGGATCTGCAGTTTTGCTGCTGTTGAAAGACCTGTCGGTGTGAAGTGATGGAGAGGGAAGGTGGTGCTACAGAAACGGGGGCTGCGCTTTGAGGGAGTCCCCTCAGCGCTTGAGCTGCAGCCTCCAGCCTCTGCTGCACTCGGGCATCTCAGCTGCAGGGACCTCAAAAATCCAACTTGTGTTTTAGAAGCAAACCTGACCCAGTTAAAAGCTCTGCTCCAGGGGCTTCAAAGACATTACTGTGGATGTAAGCAAGTTCTGTGAGGGAAGCTCCCAGCTGAGGTGTGCTCTTCTCCTGCAAAACCAGCACCCAGGCATGGCTCTGACAGTGCTCTGGGTCCTGCTCTGCAGTGGGGACCCTTCTCCTACATCCCTGCTCAATAGAGCTCTGGCTTGGGGTTCCATTTAGGGGGTTGTCCATTCCCCCTCCCCTTGTAGAGATGCCCTTTAGTCATTTCTGGGGACCTGAGCTGGGATGAGGAACCTTAAATAGAGAAATAACCCTTGTAACATAAATTTGTGCTTGTCAGGCTCTCAGGCCTGACCTGTTCAAGACCAAGAGTATCAGACCCTTTCTGGAATTGTGAACATCACTGAGCTCTTTTGTTCTGCCACAGGAGGCCAATGGAAGCCTTCCCACCATACAGAAAGAGTGGTCAGTCAGTGGAATCAGCTGCCCAGGGAAGTGGTGGAGTCCCCATCCCTGACTGTGTTTCAGAGTAGACTGGATGTGGTGTTGAGGGATCTAGTGCAGGGGAGAACTTGTAGAGTAGGGCTGATGGTTGGACTTGATCCCAAGTGTCTCTTCCAACCAAAATGATTCTATGATTCTAAGGGCAATCAGAAGCCAAGCAGGCAGCAGATTTACCAGCCCGGTCTCCCGTGCCCTGAAGCAAAGCTGGTGGACACCAAGAGCAGACACCTCCGTGGGGCTGTGGGGGTGTGTGCATGGTATGAGATCCACAAACGGGGTCCTTGAGGTGCCAGCCCCACTCCCAGGATTGCTCGTGAAAGCAGAGAGACTGGCTCTAAGTGTGAGAAGTTTGGTCCCTGTGCAGAGAAGAGTGAAAGGAAGGAAGGAAAGAAGGAAGGAAGAGTCTCAGCGCTGTCCTGTAATAGATTTATTTAGGTTTTCTGGTGGTGGCTTTTTTTTTTTTGTTTGTTTTAAAGGAACAAGTATTTGAGTCAATTCCAAAGCAGCTCAAAAGGTTTCTACTTGTCACATTTCTGGTCTCTGAGCTGAAAGTCTTCCAGGGTTACACAACAATGACTAAAACTGGAAACCTTTCAGACCATTTCCAGAACGAAGCAGGAAACTGAGGTGCTTGCTAAAGCAAGGCTAGAGAGAGAGAGATCCACTTCATCCGTGTGGGGTGAGAGGGAGAGGACCCAGTTTCATTTGCAGGTTTCAAGTTGTTTTCTTTTTGATTTCATCTCAGAGTGGATTTATTCTGGAACTCTGATCTTCACATTGTTTTGCTTCGTGTTTTACAAACAGGCTGTTGACTGAAGTTGTCACTGAACAAAAATTCACCTCTGCTTGTTTACACAGTGGGAAGTTATAGTCATAAAAAGGGTGTAGCAACAGCTCGTTAGGTATTAAGGTAAGGTGCAATATAGAGATTATCCTCATAAACCACCGAGCCCTCAACTCAAAGTAGCAAGATTAAACTGACAGGTAAATTCGGTGGAAGTCCTTAAAAGGCTAAACTCGATGCTTAAGGCTTTTAAGTTACTGTTGTTCAGAGTGAGTTGATGAAAATCAAGAGTTCAAGTTCTGGTGCTGCTGCTCTATCCCAGAGGAACTAGACGAAGACGATCAGCACAATGAAAGGGTTTCTTCTGCTAACGTTTGCTTTGCGGTAGCTCTTCACTGGGTGGAAGTAGGTGTTGGGTTTGCTCCTGTTTCTGCCACTGCCCTGCTTTATGACCACTGAAATACAGGAATTCACTTACCTTCCTCCCATATCTAAGCAGGGTGAAGCTTTCAAAGGCAGCAGTTTGGGGGGGTCAGTCTGCAGACCCCATGAACACAGGACTCTAGAGCAGCTCTGTACCTCCCTCAGCATGTTTCGGTGGGGGCTGGCCTGGCTTAGGTAATGAAGACTATCTGCTGATTTTCTGAACTCAGTCTGATGATATATAAATGTGTTAGAGGAACTTTTAGACCCTCTCTGCCATGAAGAATTTGAGATATTTCTATTTCTCTTGTCCTGCCGTCCTGCCTGGCTTCACTGCTCCCTTTTTACCTCTGGTAAGTTTTGACTTTGGGGGGAAATGGGTTTATAAGAAGGGTTAGCAAAAGCACTACGAATTTCAGCACATTTCCTCCTCGGGGCAGCGGAGCAGTATGGGAGAAGCAGCTCATGATGTGTACAAACATGCCCAGAAATAAAAGGAGAAAAAAACCCAACAAAACCAGGGAAAGTAGAAGCCAGACAAAAAAGGGCACGGGTGTGTGTGCTGGTGTTTGAGGAAGGTGAAAACGCTTCCTGGCAACAGCTGAGAATCATTTGCAGCAGCCGATCCGTGAGCTTTAGTGAGTAGAGAATGCTTTTAAATCCTCCCCCACCCCCTTTGTTAATCTTTACCAGGTAGTAGGACCTTTAATGTAATTCGGCTGGCTTTCTTCGGGACGTGTAGAATATTTCCATTTCGAAAAACACCGTTTTTGAAAGGGCTCTAAGATTGCAATTCGTAAGCCTGGCTGGTTGTGAGCCTGTGGTCTTCTCCCCTTTCAGATTTGGTCATAAAAATAGTCTCCAGGCTGTTCTGCAGAAGGCAGCGTGTCTCAGCAGAGCGAGGGATGAACATCTGGCTCCGCAGCCTCCCTGCCTCTCCTCTGGAACGGGGGAATCACGTGCCTTTTAAAAGCGCCCCTATGAATGAAGAGTGGATCCTAAGACAGACTGATATAACTCTGGAATGCTGAAAGGGGGTTCTTTTAGACTTAAACATTCTGAGCAACATCAGACAATGTAAAAGAGTTATTAATTATGATGCATGATTATTACTGCACTCCAGAGACTTTAAGAGATAGCCTGGAAAACTCCAGCCTTGGCTTACCTGTAAGCACACCCAAAATACTGGGCAGCATTTTTAGATGTTTTTGAGTGACTGAGGAGCCTATTTCCTAAGACTTTCAAGCACATTTGGGATTTTAGGTCATCTGGGGCACGGCTCCACTGTGCAATGCCACATGGCTCTGAGCAATCCGATTTTCAGCAGGAGGGAGGAAGGTGGACTCGGCTCCTGAGAGCAATGGATGGCTGTGAGCGTCGCTCTGCTCGATTCCTTTTTACTCCATCCAGCTTCATGGCTCCACGACTGGGTTCTGGTTCAGGGACCTCAGCATCACGTTCCCTTTCTTCTTACAGCCATACTTCCATAGCTTTGCAAAATCCCATCTGGCATCTCACTGCACGGCTTCATTCGCCCCAGGCAAACCCCGAGGCAGACCTCCATGAGAATCTACCTGCTCCTGCAGCCTCTTCCTAGGGGAGAGCCCCCTCGGGGTCAGAGCTCCTGACGCAGGGTGCCCTGCGGGCAGAGCTGTCTCCTGGGTGTGATGGGCCACCGTAACATCAGAGTGGACTCTGTGTGGGTGACAGGCCGTGATTCTGGCCAGCACCATCAGAACCTAAAGGTGGTGCCAGCAAAAGAGCACGTTTGCAATCCGATGATTTGCTGATGGCAAGAGCGGAGCAGGGAGCCAGCTCAGGCCTCTTTGATTCATGAACTGTCCGGTCCCTTTTAGAGTCCCAGGATGTTTGTGAGGATTTTCAAGGAACTCCAGTTTGAATCAGTCAATAAGAAAACCAGTATAAGCCCAAGTATGGTTTTTATTTGAAATTATATTGGCTCCTGATTACAATTTGCTTCATTTTCACACCTCATGTTATGAGGTTCTTAAAAAAATAACTCAACAGTTTCCAGTTTTTGTTTGTTGTTAAATATGACTTACAAAATGTAAGGTCAAGAGTCTTCACTCGACTGGGCTGCACTGTTTGTTTAAAGCTCCGAGTAAAGCAAGTCATATGAATGTTTCCAAAGACTCTATTCCAAGAAGTATTTTTGGAAACATTAATGTTGCGTTTTTTAATGAAGGCCACATTCTGGAGCTACGACACCATATGTCACATTCATTTCTGTACTGAAAAAAAAAAAAAAAGAAAGAAAAAATTGAAGAAAAAAAAAAAGAAAAAAGAAATGGAAACTATGTTTGGCTTTTAAGTGTTTTTGGAGCAGCGTCTCTGCATGCTTGTCGTCGTTCCTTGGATGGGAGAAGGGCTCTCGCTCTGTTAATCTAGTCCATCCAATATATATTACACTCTATGGGCCTGACTCTCTTCTGCCTTGAAGTGTTTGCAGGCATTTGGGCTCAGGCAAAGTGACTGAAGAGCTGAGGAAAAAGAGCTACCACTAGGAAACTTTTTTTTGTTTAAATTCATTTTCCATGAATATGTTGGCTTCATTGTAAACCTACGTCTGAACTTCTGTCAGCCTGCACCCAGCTTCGGCACGGGAAAAGTACTTGTCATCTTTCCACTGAAAACTTACAATCTTTGGGAGAATAATGACAGCTTTTCCTCAAAAACATTGAAAGGCACTTTCTTCAGAAGTGTCACTGAGAAGCATGACCATTGGCAGAAACTGGGAACTGTTCCATGTGCCCCATCGCTTGTGACCGCTGGGAGGTTGGTGTTGGCGGTTGGGATGTGGTGGGACGAGCTGGAGACCTGCAGTGCTGTATCCTACAAGCCATTCATGAGCATCCTGGGACCGATTATTTCAGCTGAGTCTTTCCTTCTTTATTGGATTCCAGTCTATGAGGTCCCAGTTTCTGACACCAGCTCCTGCCATCAGCCACTAACCGTGTAGCCTGGCCCTTGGTGCTGCCGGCCGTCACACGGCTGCAAAGGCATCCTTTTTGTCTCTGATCCAACAGGAATCTCCTAATGCACATCCCTTCCTAAATCTGTGTCATCCACAAGTTTTATTGACACGCTGCAGGTTTGTCTCAACCTCATTAATAGAAATTTAAATACTTTTTGGCAGCTGGGATTTCTCTTTTTGTTTGTTTGTTTGTTTGTTTTAAGGAATGGTTTGTGAGGGTTTCCAGGACCTCAGAGAGGTTTCTTTTCCATTTGAAATGTAAATACTTTTCTACAAATTGAACAAATATGTCTCTGTAGCACTAGCCCAGTGAATTTCAAATCCCTGACCAGCTTTTTCTGGGCAGTACTGGGACACAAAGGATGGGGAATGGTTGCACGTCCAGTACGTTTTCTGGTTGGGACACACGGGCACCACCCTCGCCCGCCCCCGCTACTCAAGTCCTCGGTCTAAGGGAGGGGGTTTCCAGGCATTTCTGCTCATGGAGGAAAAAAAAACCTGACTGTAACAAACAAATAATTTAAGCACCTCCAGTATCTAAGTTGAGGAGGGTTGATGCCGTTCCTGTGGCTGCTCAGGACAGCCCATCCCCATTCGATTGTTGCTTCAGCTGAACGTTAGAAGTGCTACACACAGTGGGGTCACCACTGAGGTATTTGACTCCTGGTTTCTGCTACCAGATTTTCGGATTGACATGGACACGTCTAACTCCTTCAGTTTTAGCTGCCTCGTGTTTCCAGAGCCGAGTTTTTGAGCTGTGCTGTTTAATGAATGTCAGAGCCTGAACTCTTCAGAAAATCCCTGACGATGGCCGCAGAGGGAATGCATTTAGATTTGGTGTTACACAGTCCTGGCACGGGGAATTAAAACAAAAATGACCTTTTTCTTTTATTTCATAGATTTCCGATGAACAAAGGAAGCAGTAGCCCCTGGGACCACGTGTGTTCTGTGAACTGATGCCACGAGGCAGATAGGAGAAGGATGAGCGAGCAGAGCGGTCGCTATAGGCCTGTAAACATACAGGGAAATAAGATCAGCTACCGAGGCGCTTGTCGAGAGAGCCCCGGTGTGAGCATGAAGCGCTCGCAGAAGCGCTTTCTCCACAAGGACGGCAGCTGCAACGTGTACTTCAAGCACATCTTCGGGGAATGGGAGAGCTACGTGGTGGACATTTTCACCACGCTGGTGGACATCAAGTGGCGCCATATGTTTGTGATATTCTCACTGTCCTACGTGCTTTCGTGGTTGTTCTTTGGACTGGTCTTCTGGCTGATAGCAATCCAGCATGGAGACGTATTCCATGAGGAAGGAATAACCCCCTGTGTCGCAAACGTCCATAGCTTCACGGGAGCATTCCTCTTCTCCCTGGAAACCCAAACCACCATCGGGTACGGTTACCGCTGTGTTACAGAGGAGTGCTCCGTCGCCATCCTTATGGTTATCCTGCAGTCGGTCTTGAGCTGCATCATCGACACCTTCATCATCGGAGCAGCCTTGGCTAAGATGGCTACGGCTCGAAAAAGAGCTCAAACCATTCGTTTCAGCTACTACGCTGTCGTAGGCCTGCGGGATGGTAAGTTTTGCCTGATGTGGCGCATCGGCGATTTCCGGCCCAACCACATGGTTGAGGGCTCCGTACGAGCTCAGCTTCTGCGCTACAAGGAAGACAAGGAGGGCAGGATGACGATGGAGTACAGGGACTTGAAGCTGCTAAATGACCAGATCATACTTGTTACACCGGTGACAGTCGTCCATGAAATTGATAGCGAGAGCCCCCTGTATGGTCTGGACCGCAAAGCTCTGGCCAAGGACAACTTTGAAATCTTGGTCACCTTTGTCTACACGGGTGATTCAACGGGAACTTCACATCAGTCAAGAAGCTCCTATGTCCCCAGAGAGATTCTTTGGGGCCACAGGTTCAATGATGTCTTGCATGTGAAGAAAAAATACTACAAGGTGGACTGCTTACAGTTTGAAGAAACCACGGAAGTTTATGCTCCTCACTGCAGTGCCATGCAACTGGATCGGAAGGAGCAGGAGTGGAACCGGACTGAGAAGACACGGAAGAAAGAAGCAGAGACACCAGCTCTGGAGATCAAGTCATTTAATACTAACCAGAAGTCCTTCAGCGCAGTTGCCCTCATCACTAGCTGTGAAGATCCAGAGGACCCACTGCCAGCTGTCAATCATCCTTCTGGAGAAGTCTCTTATCAGAAAGCGGCTGTGACCTTACGCAGGCTGTCAATAGAGTCCCAGATCTAGGCTGGTGCTGCAGCTACAATCACTTCCAACACATTCTTCCATCATAGCTTTTAGAAGATAAACAATGAACTCACATGCACAAGTGTTTATATTAGAAACCTTGCTGACAGCCTCCAACACATTGCTGAGCTGCTAGAAGGAGCTTCGTCCTGGTTAGCCTGGGGATTGGCATTGGCACAAGACAGCAGCTTACGTCTGGGTTGACAAGACAGCTACTGTGCTGAGCAAACCTGTTGTAAACTTGATTACCCTGCAGGGACCAGCATTGGACGTGCCCAGAGACTGATAGTGATCCAGGCAGGGAATAGAACCAAGGTAGTGTGCCTTCTAGGTCACGTTTTTCAAAGCTGCCTAATTTATTTAGAAAGCCTGTTCCCAGTCCCACCAGGAGGCTCTGAAGCTCCCCCACCAGCACAACAGACGATTACTCATTTCAGTGAGCCCCCCAGGCAGTTTGGCTGAAGCTCCCGACCTGGGGTTGCACTGCTCAGTCTCTGGGGCTGTTCTTGGAAGGAGGGAGGAAAGGACAGTGGAACCCAGCTGAGCTGGGCAGCTTTGGAACCCTGCTTACACCCTGCCTCATCCTGTGGGACCCACGGTGGGATCCTGGAGAGCTTTTCTCACATCCTAGTCCTGAGCCATTCCCAGAACTCCCAGTTCCTCCACAGCTGGAGGTATGTGGGCTGTCAGCTGGCCTGGGGCTGCAGGGAGATATTTCCTTACCTGGCTGTCGTGGCCAGGAGAAGGACTGGCCAAACTGGCTTGTTCACACTGGTCAGGAATCAAAGTCAGACCTCGAGTAGCAAACCCAAATCAGCAAAATCAGGTTGAGCTTCAGGAAAAGGGTGCCGGTTTTAGAGCGAGCTGTGCAGTATTTCACATCAAAATGCCTTTAATTTCAGAATGTCAGCCTTGCTTTTCTTGATAGGATATTACACTTCTTTAAAAAGATCGATCTGGAGAGCAAACAGTGGGCTTTTGTCAGAATGAAATGTTTCTGTTCATCTGAAATGACTGTAAGCACGATCCTTCGCAGAGAAATGGAGCACACTCAGCTGTCAGCTCCATTTGGGAAGCAGGGAGATGGGAATATTTGGAATGTGTCTGTGACACGGAAGCTCCATGCTCTGCACATCCCTGTCACTACTCAATGAGCAACAGCTCCTCATGCTTTTTTCTTCCCCTGATGATTAGTTAACTTGCATTGTGTTTAATTAATGCAAATACAATTATCTCTGAAGCTGTGGTTGCCTAAAATGGGATTTATCTCACCTGACCTCAGCCATCAGGACGTGGCCTACTGGTCAAGGCTCTCTGTGGTTGCTGGAACTCTTCTCCTCACCCATCTGACTTCCAGGGGGGCTGAAGGCGATGGGATGTGTGGATCCTGGAAGAATTCCTCCCTCTCCATTTCGAGTTGAAGGAGGTGAGGTGACTGGTGTGGAACTGCTGGCTCACTTGAGGCTGCTAAAATTAGCTCTGACGAGTCATTCACACCATCCTGACTAATTAAAAGTGTTTATGAGCTCATCACATTTAATGAAGAAAAATAGCACGCTGAATCTCTTTTTTTTTATTATTATTATTTTCCCTGAAATTCCTTCCTTATAGTAGTGTTGCTGCAGTATTTTGATGTGTCTTGCATTTCTCTTCTGCTAGCCCTGGTCTTTGGGTGTGTGTGATCCCCTTAGGTGAAACCAGGCAGATTAACAAGCCTGGAGGGAGGTGGTTATTCTGAAGCTCATTAATTACCCTGTTTTATGAGCTGAGTCATCAGCAGTGTCCACCTATAGCTGCAGCAGAAATCGTCTGAGTGTGTCCTGGCTTCTAGCACGGGCAGGCACCGGGGAGATGGCCTTAAAAAATGGAAGGGAATGTAGGAAAACCTGTAAGGGTCTCAGAACCTATTTGGTGTTGGAAAACACACCATTGGGATTGCACAAAACAGAATATAGGCTTCAAGATGTGAAGTGATCCTTCCCCTCTCGGTCTTTGAAAGGTCTCGGCTGGGTGATTGTTCAGTGTTGGGCACCGCACTTTGGGAAGGACGTGGAACAACTTGAAGAGGATCTGGAGATCTAGAGAACTCATCAGTGAGGAAGCAGGGGAACAACTTGAGGTGTTTTCAGTCCAGAAAGGGGTTAGGGAACAAAGAAAGAGTTCTCAAAAGCTGCAATTCCAGAGAGAGGGATAATGTGTTGCCTGGATCTGGTGAGCAGGAGAGGAAAACCGGGCCTTAAGCCGAATCCAACGAGATGGAAGTTAATTAGGAAACACACTTGTAAGGAAGGTGAAGCACCTCCAGACCTGGGCAGGGGCTGTGGGGTGTGTAACCACTGCGGTGGGAGCTCTTGGGAGCCTGATTTGGAATGGCCAGCCTTGCCTTGAACCTATTTTTCCCCTAGTTTTCTGTGATCCTGTGATTTTCAGTAAAAAGAGGTAACATCTAACATGGGATCTGCTTGACTGATGACTGAGTACTTGCACATGTGGGAGCGTTTGCTTAACAGCAAAGCCCCTCATGGAGATGAGATGCTCCTGAGATCCGTAATCAGGCTCCCCCCAGTATCCTCAAAAGGTGCCTTTCTTCAGGTGCTGTTGGCAAAAGCCGTTTCCTTCATCGAGCTGTGAGCCTGAGCTGCCTCTCCCTCTCCCGGTTACGTGCTGCGCGAGCCTCTTGCGGTGGCAGAAGATTCTTTCCTCGGGATGACTTTCCTGTAAAGTGGAAGTACCGGGAGTCTGAGTTAGCCTTTTGTCACGTGCTTCTTGGTAGAGATAGCTCCAAAGCCGTGAGCATGTTCAGCAGTGTGTGCTTTGGCACGTGAGCCAACCCCGAGCTGATGAGGGTCAGGGAGAAACTTCTCTCCTGGGCATGGTAATTCATAACAGGCTACTATACGGTTTCTCCTGCTTTTATCTGCAGCATCTGATAGCAGCCAGTGCTGCAGACAGGATGCTGGGGAACCACCGGTCTCAACCCGTCTGCCTTTCGCTGGGTCTCTCCCTTTGATACTTTAATTTCATTTATTGCAGTATAAAAGCTCTGTACAATGACGTCTAGTGAAGCACGTGTTGCATTTGTGTGACTAAAGAGACAGAAATAAAGAACATGCCTCTGCCACACACCTTGTGAGAGCTCCCTTCCCTTCCCTTCCCTTCCCTTCCCTTCCCTTCCGCCGCAGCTTTACGCTTCCAGGTCTTATGCACCAAGAGGCCTCAGAAGGATTTATATGGTGCAGAGTTGTCTTTGGAGTTTGAAAGATGCCAAATCCCAAGCAAACCCACAGAGTTATAACTACGCTCTGTGGGAGGTTCTTGGCATGAGCTCTCTTTGGAGGAAGGGGCCAAACGAAGCCCCGCTCAGGGACACGCACACACAGGCTGCGGCGTGGGCAGCCCCATCCAGAGCCTGGGCACTGACCCTACAGCCTCCTCACCTGATGGAGGAGCTTTGACAGCAGCAGGTGGATGGGACAGGAATGGGCAGAGGTGTGGAAGGGACACATTTAGGTTGGAAGAGACCCTTGGGA
>VZTM01000457.1:636177-648321 GCA_013400555.1 Jacana jacana | reverse complement strand
CTATTCTTTATGCAAGCCAGGATGCCCTTGGCCTTCTTGGCCACCTGGGCACACTATTGGCTCATGTTCAGCCCTTGTCACCCAGCACCCCCAGGTCCTTTTCTGCCAGGCAGCTCCAGCCACACTGCCCCAGCCTGTAGCCACCCATGGGGTTGGGGTGGCCCAAGGGCAGGACCTCTATCATTTATTTTTCCAGCTTTGCCTACCACTGCTCACTGAGGCAGCTGGCACTTCCTTCCCCGTTACCATCTCTCATTTAGTGCCTGTTTTCTGAGAAGCCCAATTTTCAGCCGTGGGGGGTCCCGCAGGTCCCGCTGTTTAACCCCTTCCTTCTGCCCCCCGGGGCAGGGCTCTGGCTCTGCCTCCCTGCTGCCACGGCCCCGCTCGCTGCCGGCAGCGACAGGCACCTTTTGGGGTGTCAGAAGTGGTTCTGTGGGAAGGAAAAATTGGTTGTAAGCCCTTTTTTTAAATTTTTTTTCTTCTATTTTTCTTTTTTTTTTTTTTAAGCTCTTTAAATCCTTACTGGTTTTGAGCTGGGAACCTGCAAACAGGAGGAGCTGGTGTCTCCGTGGTGGGCCCAAGAGGTCCTTTTAGGGAAGCATCTGAGAAGAAATTCCCTTCGGAGCGGACCCGGGGAAGGATGGCAGAAGCCAACCCAGTATGAGCCGGGGCTGAAAAATGGGGATCGAGGTTTTCTTGGGGTGTAAAAATCCCAACACAGGGAGCTCCTACCAGAATGTAGGGCTTTTCTTGGCGTCATTCCCCGGGGCTGGGGAGATGGTGGGGGAGTGGGATAAACATCAGCCCAAAACCCTGGGAAGCTGGGTCAGTCCGTGCCGGGCTCCTGTCGCTCCGTGGGAAGCGAAGGTTGTTCGAAGCGGTGACATTGCCACCTGCCAGCCGGTGTTAGCTCCGCCACACAGAGTCGCCTGGGGCTCTCAGAGCCCCCCAAAAATTCCCTACCCAGGTNCTTTTTTTTTTCTTTGTTTTCACGGTCCTTCTGGGGTCAGCTTTGCCTTGTTCCGCAACCCCGAGGGTTCGCGCTGTCCCCGCCGAGGGTTCGCGCTGTCCCCGCCGATGGAGCCCCCCCCCAGTCTTTAACGGCCCGCAGAAAGGCGCAGTTACAACGGCGGCAGAAGGGGAGAACCTGCCGTCAGCAAATTCCCGGTGCCGCCCCACCATCCCGGGCAAACTTGGGAGCAGAGGTTTGGGCTCCCTCGGCTCTGGGAAATAAATCAAACTCAGAAGGAAAGCGATTTCGGTATAAAAACTGATCTGTCATGTGCTCGGTCCCGCTGATTTATTCTATATCATTCCTCTTTATATATAGAAGCAAAAGCTGAGAGGTGGCTGGATTTGCCAGCGTAGGTATATATAGCTGCTCGAAACTGGCTACACTCCACCAGGAACTTTTCAAATAGGGCAATGAGCTATTTGTGGCCAAAGATCCTGACTTTGAGGGGTATCAGTGACAAGAAGCAAAAAGCTGCTTGTTTGTGTGGGCCGGGGAGCGTGTGTGCGTGTGGGGAGGGGAGGCGAAGGCTTCTTATGCAAAACTGCGCGCAGAAGGGCTCCAAAAGAGAAATGCCTTAATAATTATCTCACATTCGGTGCCATGTCCACTTCTGAACGCACATTTTCCATTGAGCAGCTTCGTGCGTTCTCTCACGCATGGGAGTAGCTCCAGTGAAACATCTGCTGAGCCATCGATATCGTCCTCCTCCTTCACATCCTCTCCCCGGAGCCTCCTGCGCGGCGGCGGCTGGAGGAAGCGCCACAACTGTCAGGCAGCTGCTCCGCCGCGACTACCGGGCCTTGGATTTGTTCCTCCTGTTTCCCCATCTTTGATCACAGGCTGTCTCTCAGCCTCGCCCCACGAGGGGAGGGGACTGCCTTCGGTCTGATGCTCGTCCGGCACCATTCCTGCCCAGTCCAGGTGCCAGAACGAGCCGGCGGCCCAAATGCCACCGTTGCGCACAGCGGCGATGGAGGGGAGACAGTCCCACAGCCTCCCCCGTGCCACCGAGGCCCGGTGAGATGGCTGTGTGGGGTGTCTCTCACACACAGTCCCGGTAGAGCTGCCTTTTGGGTGTGTGGTGAGGTTACACTTCTTGACCACGGGAAATGTTTGGTTGCGAGAGGCGTGCCCTAAATGGGGCGTACAGAGAGGAATTAACCGTCACCGTGGGTAGGTCTCCATTTGGGTCACCACGGGGAGGTCAGAGGAGGACCCCGGGTGAGTGTCCCCGAGGGAGAAGCTTCCTTGCCCGCCCAGGTCAAGGGCCTTACTCATGTGCAGTGAATGTGACCCCACCAGTTTCAATGGGACCATTTCCAGAGTGACCTGTGGTAGGATGTGAGTCGGGAAAGAAAACTTGGTAAGTACTTTATTGCAGTTTTTGGAGTTACTCACAGTGTGTTCTGGTCTAAACCTCTCCAGTTGCCCCTTTTTCCTTCAGCAAAACCCCACCTTTCTTTTGCCACTTGTTTCACGCCGTGAGCGGGTCCATAACGCTTTGTGTCACTGGCTCTTCTTTCTCTTTCCTCCCATCTCCTCCTTATTTTTGGAGCAGTACCAAGTAAAGCCATCAAATATAGTTCTTGGCAATCACACAAAACCTCAGCCCTGCACACCTTTACACACCACCAGTTTCCCAACACCCTCCAGCAAACCCGTGGCTGGTGGTACAGGAGGCCAAATCCCACAGACCTCCTTTGATACCCTCTGCCCCAGAGATGGGGAGGGATGTTTTGGAAAACCGTAGTCTGGCTTTAGCAACCCTTGGGAATCCCAGAATCACAGGATGATATGGGGTTGGAAGGGACCTCTGGAGATCATCCCAGTCCACCCCCCTGCCAGAGCAGGTCCACCCAGAGCAGGTCCCACAGGAATGTGTCCTGGCAGGGCTTGAATGTCTCCAGAGACAGACTCCAGCACCTCCCTGGGCAGCCTCTGCCAGGGCTCTGCCGCCCTCAAAATGAAGAAGAGCCTCCTCATGTTTAGGTGGAACTTCTTATGTTCCAGTTTGTGCCCAGTTGCTCTTGCGCTGTCACTGGGCACCGCTGGAAAAAGCCTGGCCCCATCCTCCTGACCCCCACCCTTGAAGTATTTCTGGGTGTTGATCAGATCCCTCCCAGACTGAACAGACCCAAGTCCCTCAGCCTTTCCTCAGCAGAGAGATGTTCTAGGCCCCTCATCATCTTTGTAGCCCCCTGAAGGACGGTGGGTGTGAAGCTGTGGCAGGAGGGGCAGCGTCGCACGCGGGTGTGTGCCTGCTCGTGTGGAGGTGGGACAGGAAGAGCTCCCATCACTTCCCTTGCTTTCACCTTAATAAGATAACCGGGGACCGTGCTGGCCAATTCCATCTCACCAGCAGAAGTAGGGAGGTGATTGTCCCCCTGTGCTCAGCACTGGTGAGGCCGCACCTTGAGTCTGGTGTCCAGTTCTGGGCACCTCAGCACCAGAGAGATATCGAGGTGCTGGAGCGAGTACAGAGGAGGGACACGGAGCTGGTGAGAGGCTGGAGAACAAGGCTTATGAGGATGGACTGAGGGAGTTGGGGTTGTTTAGTTTGAGGAAGAGGAGGCTGAGGGGAGNATGATTCTATGATTCTATGATCTCCAGTTTCATCCCTCTGAAACACGTGCACTTTGACCAGCTGGGTGTTTGGCCCGGGGGCAGTTGCTGTGGCGCTAATTTTACCTGAGATGAGGAAAGTGCTGGAACAGCCCGACTGTGCGGGGGGAGGAGACGCAGACGGCTGATCCGCTCTCCTGGGCTCCTTTTCTGAGCCAGGGAAGGGGTGACTTGGAGTTGTAGGTCTGCTCCTTAGGGAGGCTTCTCCTTGCGAGAGTCAGCCAAAACGCATCTGAGGCTGGGGAAGAGCGAGGTCAAGGATTCCTGTGTGCTGGAAAAGCAAAGCACTGAGTACTGAAGTGTTGCCTCGCAGTAAATTACCTTACACAGATTAAATTACTCCAATAGATCTGCTTCTTTTCTTTTCTCTCCTGCGAGAGAAGCCACTTCCAGACACCAAAAGCACAAAGATGCTTGAATGTCTTCTATTCCTCTCTGGACCTTCCAAGAGGATTCAAAGTCAATTGCCATCGCTAATGAAGATTCAGAACAGACACTTATTCTCTCCAAACCAGTTCAGCTTGAAAAAATTACAGCGAAGTACGGTCAGGGGAAAAGCAATTTTCCAGAGCTTGGAGAGTGTGAATAATGCAAAGCAAACAGCTCTCTGCAGCAGTCGCTTGGGCTTTCAAATATCCCACCGGAGTCGTGCCCCGTCCTGCCTTCACCTGGTGACCAGCTCCGGAATCGGGTGCGGCGAAGGCAAGGTGAGCTGGTTGGTCATTTCTGCTGTTTGTAAACTTGGAGGATTTGCTTGGGTTTCTTCTTGTTGTTAACAAAACACCCAGAAATGATTGTTGTTGTTGATCCTAAGCTCTGGAGTCACCCCATCGGGAAAGATGAAGGAATCCAGCCCATGGTGCTCTGCTCCGGGCTGTTCCGCAGGGGGTTTTGTTGTCACCTTTGCTGCCAGAGAGCACCAGCACCTTCCAGCACTGAACAAGCCTCTGCTCATCCTTGATGTCTCTTTGTCTCTCTCCCTCTTTACTCTTTGCCACCCACCGCCCCTCCACATGATCCCTGGCCTTGGTCAGGTCAAGATAGTCAGACCTGGGGTGCTGACCCGTCCCTCTGCCCGAGCTGGTGGCCTCCCATGGCGTTTGGCTCCCAAGCAAAGCATGTGCTTAGATTAAAGCGAAATGCCTCTGGAAGTGCTGCTCTGAACAGAGGTAGTTTTCTGGCTTCAGGCCTCTGAGGAGGAAAGTGGACTTCTTGTAACCAGGTTGTCTTCTTCAGGAGCCACGGGCCGGCAGCGTGGTTCTGCACATGGCAGAGACACCAACAACAGAGAAACCGAACTGGTGCCAGCCCAGTCTGTGGGCAGGCATCCCTGTCCCCTCCCAGGCATCCTGCTCTCCATAGCACCCATTCCCAGCGTGAGGAACAAGCACAGTCCTGGGAGACCTCCAGGGTCCTGGGACCTGTGGTGCCACTGCTGGGCCGTGATGTCACCAGGACTCGTGGTCCCCATGGGCTGCAGCAACTTCAACATTTCACGACTTTCCAGGCTGTTTTTTTAATACTTGATGGGAAACGGCACAGTCCTTCCCCCCCAGTCTCTGTCACAAGGTTGCTTAATAGGGTTTGGGCATTAGCTCAAATAATATCAGAGGATCAAAGCCAACTTTTGAAGTATTAGGGAGATTACAAAGAAGCACGTGGCTCATGCCTCCTGAGGTGCCACATTTCCTAGTGCAGGACAGGGCAGAGCCTCCTTCTGCGGCCGTCCTCTCCCTCCGGCTCCTCGGTCAGGATGGGCAAGGGTGGGTGAGGAATCCTTCTTCCCCTGGGTGTTTGCAGAGAAGTGAAGGGCAGAATTTAGCTGGGAGGCACCAAGTGGCATCAGAAAAGCAAATAAGCAGGCCAAGATCCCGATAGCAGGACGGAAGCTGAGGCATTCACTCGCTGGGGATTATTTCCTCTCTGACGACAGACTTTGCAAATGGCAGAGGTGCTTTAGCGGGTGGGCCTGGGAGGGCTGGTCCAGATAATCAGCCCAAAACAATATCAGGAAGTTTAGCCAACAGTTTGAGCTTGGTTTGGTTTTACTCATCTGTTCAATTTTAGTTTTGAGGGAAATTTAGAAAGGTGCCAGCTAATTTAATTTGTTGACCTCCTTCCCAGACACACGGGAGTTACCAGCGGGGCTGGACTGCCAGTTTGTGCCAATGATCCACTCCTCTGATTGCCCGGGTGGCGTGTCTCCTGGCCAGGCTCTCCGTGCTCAGCTTGGCTTCCTGAGCATGGAGCTGCAGGTGTGGGGGAGAAGAGATGCTGTGATGGCTGTGAAAGGTCTCCAGGCTCTCCCAGTTATGGTGGGACTGCTCACCACCCGTTCTAGGGCCCTCTTTTAACCAGGTGGTTCCCAGGCTCTCCCACTCATGGTGGGACTGCTCACTACCAGTTCCAGGGCCCCCTTTTGACCAGATGGTCCCCAGGCTCTCCCAGTCAAAGTGGAACTGCTCACCACCAGTTCCAGGGCCCCCTTTTGACCAGATGGTCCCCAGGCTCTCCCAGTCAAAGTGGGACTGCTCACCACCAGTTCCACTGACCCACTGCCATCGCGATGGACGTTCAGAGCTGATGGCCACTGCCACAGCTGATGGCTGGCTCCTCAGGAAACTGTAGCTTGTTTTCTGCTGTGGTTTTCCTTCCACAATGGCCAATGATGTAACTCACTGTTTTTAGCAAAGTTTATTTGCTTTCCAGGAGAGAAAATAAACTCTGATATCGTCCTTTACGTCGCGACCGTGGGCTCCAGGCAAGTTCTTAGGTTCTGGTGCAAACTGACAGAAAACACTGAGGAGGTTTGCATCTAATATACTAAAGTAAAAAGTGTGAGAAAGTAAGGAGAGCAGCAGTTTATGTGGTTTTGACACTTTTTGAGTTAATAAATGCACCTTTCTCTGGAGGGGGTATGCTGGTAGGTCATCTCGTGCAGTGATAACACACACTCAGTGGCAGAACTGCAATCTGCCCATCACAGAGCAGCTAAAGCAGGTGGGGGTTCCACAGGGGCTCTCTGAGTCCCCCCTGGGTACCATGCTCGGCTCTTGGAAGCTGGTTTCATCCTGTGCCCACCTAGTTCTCATCCTCTTTCCGAACGTACCAACCGTTACCAGAGAAAGTGGGGCTGCCCAACTGGACTCCCCATGGGCGACCATGGTGTGGGATGCAGATGGGTCAGAAGGAGACTTGCAGAAAAAGCCTGGGCTTTGCATTAATGTTGCTGAGGAAAGATGAAAGGTTTCTAGCTCTTTCTATTTCATTTGACTTTCTTGCCACTCCCTTCCCCACTGGAAATTCTCCACGTTTCTGCCTGCGGTGGCACACACATGGTGACAGGGGCCAAAGCAGATCTCTGCTTCATCCCTCCCCTTAGAGCTGGGGGGAAATTAGAGGCAACAGGAGTCTGTCATCGTTACCCCTTCCTCACCTTGCACAGAACACCAGAAGGTTGGTACCACTCTTTTTCTCTTTTTTTTTGGTGAGCAGAACACCGTTGTGCCAGGCAGGCGGGTGGTGAGATGCTGCGGGGGCAGAGACTCGGAGCAGAGACACCTCTGGTGGCTCTCCCCACCCTCACCCCTTGGCAACAACCACCCATAAGGATCAGCTCGGTCAACTCCTTGATGACCCTCAGGGAAGGAGGTTGCAGTTTCTTCCGCTGTCTCCCACCACAGTGGACTCTGCAGGTGGATGCCTGGAAGTTGGCTGAGCCCCACAAGGGCTTTTGAGCGAGTTGGTGACACGTCCCGTGATCAGCCCACAGCACTCATCCAAAAACCTGTGAATATCTGCTCCCTGGAGAGCCCTCCTGCTCACAGGCAGCATTTCCATAGCCCACAGCCTGCAAGGCAGAGAAGTACAGAGATGGTCTTACCCTCTTGTGTTGAGCTGAGCGTGAGCCCATCCTGAGTGCAGAGAGCCTGGCAGGCCAGGAGCAGCAGAGTGGGGCTGTGAGGAAGAGAATGAAAGTGGAGTCACACAGTTGTGTACGTGTAAGTTGCTGGCTCTTAACCCTTTTCCTTCCAGGAATTGTCAAGTTCCCTATGTCAGCTCCATGGGCATGTTCTCACCACTCCAGCAAGTTTTATTAACCATTAACTCCCTTTCCCTTGAGATATCCAAAGAATGGGAACTGTGGAAGATAACTCTGAGACTAATAGGAAAATATTAGCTTTATTGGTATGTAATTGCTCAGTCAGTTTTATCACTTACACGAATGCCCTTCTCGTTAATCCACACATACACCCCCCATTGCTGCCTGGGAGAAGCTGCTGCAGCTGACTGAGGGTGGGACAAGGGAAAGTAAAGAATATAAAGAATATTGCCACGTCACAAAGAGTGCCAGATGCTGTCCTGCAGGAAAGGCTATCCAGAGTCCTAAACGGTGACATAGATCACTAAATGGTAAGGCAACTGTCTTGCCACAGCACAGCTTCTAGAAAATAAGGAATTTAAGAGAGGGCAAGTGTACATTAATACAAGAAAATAAAGGGCAAAGTGTACATTAAATAACAGATTACCATTTCCTAATCATTTTTTGGCCTTTGACCCCGCAGGGGTGAGAGTCCCGTGAGAGCTGGGAGAGCTCACTTTTACCCCAGAGGTATTTACCCTGTTTTGTTGGGTCTGAAAGTTTAGGTTTTTGGAAATTAAAGATCCTTTAAATTAGGCATCTTAATTTACTGGGAATCCATACTGGAAATAAGTTTTCATTGGCAGCATTTCTTGGGCAGCTGTTGGGTCGCTCCTCTCATCCAGCTCCCGGATGCGGATTATTGCTAGTAATTCATTACTTCACCATCTCCTCACCTTGGTTCCCACCTCCACCCCCTGCAGCCACAGAGCCTGAAGGTATATGCTCATATCTACTCTTTTTTTTTTTCCAAGTATAGATGGTGTTTTGACTTTAGCATGAGGCTAAATGAGAGAGAGAGCCTGAAATCTTCAGCAAGGATTTTAGACACAAAACATCTGGGGAAGAAAGAGAGAAAACAATGTGAGAGGTGTGTGAGTCCCACTGTTCTCAGAGGAATATAAACCCATGCAGCTCCCTACGGCGCCCCTTCTGCGAACAACCCCGTTATCACCCACCGTAACCTGTCACCAGTGGCACAGCTGTACATCCTATTTGCTGCAAAGCCCAAAATGTAGTGATTTGCTCTCTCAGGTTGTATCAAACACATAACCATCTCTCTGGGGGATTCTCACTGGATTCCCCCATTCCTTCTGGTACCAACAGGGCTTCCTTTTCCCTTGGGGACCCCAGCGTTAGGCCTGTAAAGAGGCAGTTAATACCTAAACCCCAGGGCTTTACTCTGAATGGGGAAACCACCTTTTCCTGGTGAATTTTTTCCAGCTGACTTAATGGCTAGGGAAGAAAGGCCAACTCATGCCAGCTTACACGCGTGGAAGTGGCCAGACCAAAGAGGAAAAAAAAAAATAAGGCAAAAAAAAGAAAAGCCCAATGCGTTATTTATGGCGTTTCTTCTCATCTTGTGGAAACCGACTGCTTTGATTCTACCAGACCATGTTTTCTTTGCAAGCACAATACAATTAAGCTATTTTCAGCTGGCAATAAAATCCTTGAGAACCCAAGCAGATTTGGCCACTTTAAGAGATGAAGACTAATGCAATCTGATAATTAGGTCGTTTCACCGCCAAGACAGGAAAAAAAAGCAATTTAATAACATCTCCCGCGCAGCGAGACGGGGGCTAAAGCCTCTGCTCCCGGCTGGCAGGGACTCTGCCCACAACATCAGGCTCAGATTTGCTGCCACAGGGCGCCTGCCGACCTCTGCAAGGCTGAGAGGCTCTGCTGGGCCGAGCTGAGAACCCTGCTGGAAAATAGAAGCCCTGGGGAGAACAAGCCCCTGCCTTCCCCGATAGCGCCCGGCTGGAAGTTGTCTGAGAAAGGTGTCCTGCTTTCTGGCCAGCTCCTTTTCTTACACTGCTATGGAATGTGAAGGTTCTGCCTTCCCAGAGCCCTTTGTAGCCCTCAGTACCATTTCCTTGGCAGAGAGTGGTTCTTGTCTGGAGAACTCGGACCGTGACCCTCTGACAGGGCTCTAAACCCTGAGTTCTGCTCAGGGGGCTCTGCAGCGAGCCTGCGTCGAATCGGATTCACTGGGAGAAGGAAAACAGCCCCCGGCGCAGGCTTTGAGGGTTAAGTTTTCAGCTGTCTCTTCCCCCTCTTTGTCCTGGGTTGTTGCAACAGGAAAGGGTTTTTTAGAAACTTTTCTTGCAACTTCAACTTCCCCGTTTGGGGGGTTTGGAAGAGTTTCTCTGCGTGCAGGTGGGAGAGGGCTCTGTTACCCTTCTTGCCTGCATGATAGAGTAGAAGTAGTACTGGGTTCTCAGAAGAGCTGTCTGGGCAGAGCTGCTCCGACTTGAAGCCAGCTGTGCCTCTGCTCTACCCTTCTTCAGCACGAGACGCTCAGCACCTTGGGCTGCCAGGCTGAGCTGCCGTGAGCAACTCTTACTCAGAGCGGCGGGTCTGGGAGCTCTGGGTCCAGCGGGAGGTCTGCAGCCTTCCTCTGTCCCTTTGAGTGAGTAAAGGCTGAGTAAGAGCCTACGAGGTCAGGCTGCAATCTGAAATCTCTGGTGGAAGTTGGGCAGAGACTTCTCGGACCAGCCCCCCCCACCCCTAGGAGAACGGCGTGTGCCCTCAGCAGAGCATCTCTGAGCCACCGTGGATCCCAGCTCTACTCCGTTTCACTTACATATAAAGGAGCACGTGCTTCTTCGAGGTGGGTCGAATTGTCGCTATTTTGGCTCTTGATAAGAAACACACACACATGGAGGAACGGGGGTGTTTTTCCCTCCGATCCGGATACGTGAACTGGGCAGTGTTTGTACCCACGGCTTTCAAATCCTGCGGATCTGCTGATCTCAGTCCTACTGACTGGCCAAAAATAACTGCAGTCATTCCCTCTCACAGATTCGTTTTTCCAGGTTTGTCATTTGTAGGAAACTTACCTGCATTATAGGACTTGTCTTGCCCTTAAAAACGAACACAACCACCCAAGAATAGCTCATCGACGGCAGGATTGCCCAACGGGCCGGGTTGCTCAAGATCCACAAGCACTTGTCTCTTCTTCCCCTCTCCCCACCATGGATCCTGCACGCTTAACCCTGGGGACTTTTATAACCAGCCGCCTTTGGCCATTGTGTTTGTTGCTGCAAGAGTGGGGTGCTTCCTCATTCAGAGGATGGGGAACTCGGCAGGTCCCGGCAGTGACAGCCGCGGATCCCCGGGGGGCCTGTTCGGCAGCAGCCTGAGGAGCATCTGCCTGAAGCCCGTGCACCACGAGAGAGCCTTGGGGGAAAGCATTTTCACTCAGTACTTAAAGACAGGCAGTGCCAGAGTTGTAAATGCGGGAAACAAATGAGGAAGAGGAGGAGGAGGAGGAGGAGAGCTTAAGCAACAGGCAGCGGCTGCAGGCACTGGCATTGCTGTGGGAAGTAAGGAGCCGTATCCGGACACTGTCAGGAAGCTCCCCAGGAGAGAGAGACCGAGTCACTCAGACCAGCCTGTCCCTCGGCAGCTCCAGGCAGAAGACCTGGCTGCTGATGAATTGCTGTCCTGTCCCAGAAGCATCCCCAGCACCCGTTCTCTGGCTGTTGCAGAGGCTGCCGCTGCAGCCCCGGCTTGCAATGCCGGGTGTTCGCCCCGATTCCTCAAGCCTTCTTGGGGTGCACAGCCCCTGCCTCCAGCAGCTGCCTTTGCCTGGAGCTGGGCAGGGCAGCTCCCTGATGCCTTTCAGCTGGTCGTGCTGGGGACTGGGCTTTCCAAGGGCAGGAGGAGCTGCTGCAGCACCCACCTCCCTCGGAAACCAGCACCCACCTGCCTTGGAAACCAGCACCCCTGCTCCCTCCGGCAGCGCGGGAGCTTGGCAAACCTGGGAGCGCGCTTACAGGGCTGGGTTTGTTCCTGCGAGGCTCCCAGCCAGGCATTTCACCCTCGTTTCCTTTGTCTTAGGCCACGGCTGCTGTAGGGAGGACGAGCTATTAAAAATGGGTTGGATTTCGGTGCATTTCGGCCGCGGCCAGCCCGCGGGGCGGCTGCCACAGGTGATGTGTGGGACAAAGCGGCGGATCCTGCGCACGGCAGCCTGCGGGCAGATGCTTCTCCGGCTTCCAGCCTGGCTCCAAAATGATCCCAGTGCGGGGCTTCAAAGCTCTTGCTTTGGAAGGGAACGCTCGGTTTCATCGATGGAGAGGGGCTCTGGGGTCTGAGCTGTGCGGGGGTAGGTCTGACCGCCTCCCGCTGCGCGTTCTGGGTCGGGCGTTTGCGCCGAGACCCGCAGCATCTCCCCGCTCCCCTTTCGCTGAGAGGAAAGAAAGGAACAAAGGGAACAAAACTCTCCCCTCTCGGGCATTTTCCCTTGTTTCCCGGGAGCCCCGGCCGCCCGCCCGAGTGCGGGGCTCTGGAGCGAGCGGACCCCACTGGGACCCTCCTAACTTCCGAGCAAAGTCTTGCAAAGCCCTTCTCGCCGCAG